>JAZHYW010041037.1:0-159196 GCA_037355805.1 Ixodes ricinus | reverse complement strand
TTTGTTGCATCAGAATCTTTTTGTATCTTATCTGAAGCTTCACCTGATATTGCAGCAAACGTTATTTGTCCTTCAAGAATCTAAATACAGTCCCTGACAGACGAAAACGATTCCTCTTGAGCGACTTCTGCCAACGTATCTAGACTTAGGGAAGTCGTATTTTCAGCTGCAGCGTCCACCCCCAGCCCCTATCAACAAATGCCCGCCGGCACTGAAATAAGAAACGCAATCGCGGCACCCTCAATCCAATCGTGGTGTCCAGTGTCGACACTCTAGGCGTAGCTTGTTTAATGTCTCTAGGATGTCCTTTTAGAAAAAGAAAAGAAAGGCTTTCATGTTCAACTGTCGTAGCACAATATTCCTCCGATGCTGCGTCGACCCTGGTCCAGGCATTTTGGCTGCTATCTTCCTTAGCTCCTTAAAACTTCGTGCATGGTGTCCCGGCTTTGTTTGCACGGCAAAAACGACAAAAATATAAAGCCAGATTCATGTTGACTTTAAATGTACCCTGCCCACGCACGCCCACGCACACACACGGATACTTCCTAATTCGCACGGCCGGCGGGTCACTAAGCCGACGCCGTCACACCCACAACAAAACTCCAGACATAAATGAGACGGTCGCGCCTAAACAAACTAAAGGGGCACGTAAGATGATACGATGACCAAAACATTTTATGATCTTATTTGCTGGTGCTACTGCTACTTTATTTTTTCGCTAACAAAGAAATATGAGTCGCAGGGATTTCGGCTTGCCGGCGGGGCTCTGAGTCTAAGCATTAAATATGTTTCTTTGGGGGAGTTCAATTGTCCCTAGAAGCATACGGCTAACATGCTTCTACTTGGAGTCGACGTGGCAAAATATTAGAATCCCTCCTAAGTTGGCATGGACCTCGAGAGGTTAATAATGCGCAGGTTATTTATAAGATTGTTTATTTTGTGACCCACGCGTCTTATCGAATCCCCTAAAAAATTAAGTGCTCTCGGAGTTTAGCGCCTGTTTAAACTTGCTGTCATTCTTTTTATAACCGCAGTGACACTGCCCATACATCATACAAAAGGCGCGGTGTTTGATGCTGACATCGTGACAGACTTCTTTGCGGACACGCCTCAAGAAGGTTCGAAGTATAATTGCTTCATACATACGCATGCTTCGAAGATGTCTGCAGAGTTTTTGCATGACCAGTGTGACCGACAAACAAGAGACAAACACGCTTTAGAAGAGGGTGTCTGAAGACTGTCTTTTGCATTGTGCATTAGCAGTTTGTCTGAGGCCTAGGAGAGCCAGCATCATCGCCGATTTGGGACTGTCCGAAGCACTGCAGGCCGAAATACGTCCGCTCTTTCCTGTTTCGTTTCAGAGCCATGACAGGCGGGTGGATCTGCGTCACGTGTTTTAGCTGAGCTTGTTGGTTCATACTCGTCAATGTGAACAGCTGAATTTTAATTAAACACTTATGTAAGGAATAGACAAAGACAGAGGTGTCTACATGTATTCCTTCCCAGGTGGCACACCAGGGAAACGCCTGGCTTGACGCACGCTTGGCCAACCTAGGGGTCTAACTTAAGCCCAATGCGGTTTTGCTCCAAGGCGTTAATCAGTACTAAAGTAATTGACTATGTTTTATTTATGACTTTTTTTTGTGGCTCGCAACTTAATTGCCAAAGTGCCAGACTTGAGCCAAAGATGCCACGCATAAACCGGAGAACAGGCAGTGAAGTTTAGATATAGCGCTTGTGTCGCAATTCATGTCTGAAGACACCAGACGATAACGAGCCTACCAGCTGTTAAGCCGAACTTTGGCACTCGTTTTAGCGAATTAAAGGCAATTTACCCAGTCTTTGGCCAAAGAAGGTCAAGTTTGGCTCTAACCTGGCTGCTGGGCATTTTAATGCCCCGATTTCCCAGACAAAAAACAAACATACAAATGCCTTCCCAATGGTCTGCGCTACCTGGGTTGCTTTCGTGTTGCGTCAAAATTCAGTAATCCAGATTAACTGGAGAATCAGATCCATTTTTCCATAGAACTTTTGATGAAAAATTGCGTACCAGGACTCGGTGTCGTAGGTGGCTTGGGCGGGAACAGAGGCCTCCACGAGGAGGACCACCCCGAGGAAAACGAAGATACCGGCGTTCACGGGGAGCATCATTCTAGAAGACCTCGGTGTCCTGGCACAGGCGAAGCTTGTCAATCTGCAAGCATCGAAGCACACACAAAAAAATTGCATTTTTAGAACATCTGTACTTATAGCGTCGATAGATATTAGAAAGTTTTAGAATAGAGAACCTGGACGCTTTGCGTGCCCCGAGCAGCTAGGAGCGTCGCAGTGCGCATACGTAGACCTTCGGGTACTTGCAGTGCGACGGTCCAAGAAGAGAAAGTGGACGTTGGTTTACCATTTTTGTGATTTCAGAACTCACAGAAGGCACAAGAAGAGCAAAAGAAAATACGTGCTTACATCCTTTTGTATTACCTCTGGAGACGCTCTCTGTCCCTCTTACTTTCTCTTTTACACAAAAAAAAGTTTTCTCATTCTACCCCCAAACTCATTTAATGTTTGCCTTATTTTTTGGGCATTCTAGCCTCCTTATGATGAGAGAGAATTAATCGGGCCATTTCCTGGATATTCTGAATCGTTCGAGGTGGCACAAGCGTGCAACGGAACATCCCCACAGTTTCTCTCTGCGCGAGGGCTCCTGGAGTTTCCGGAAAGGACTATTCGGCGACTCGTGAGCTTCCAGCATGCATGCTAAGCCAATCCACGAAGAAAGGCCAGGATGCCCGCGGTGGAGGCCTGGCAACACGAAGAGGCGCCCTGCTGTTCTTATCCTGTCAGCGACTACAAGAAATATTCAGACCTGTATACGTCACCGAAAAAGCAACTACCGTTTGTCATTACTCGCGTATACAGGGACAACACTCTCTTTCACAGAACGTGGGAGCGAAGCCGATTTCAAAAGCACCAGCGTTATGTCTTCAAAGACGCTTTCATTTCACGAGCGTGGGAGAATGTTACCATGGTCCGCGTTCCACACAAAGACGTAACTAATTAGTCTATACTTGTTACTCTATAAATAAAAAAGTCAACAAATAGTCATTTGCTTCCGCCCGAACAAAAATGTAGCCCTCCTTCTATACTCAAAAGGACATTTAGCAAGTCATTCCGTCACTTACAACACGCCGCATGCAGGTGTGCAAGATCTCCACAATATGTCAATCCGCCATTATTTTATTGTCCGTTTTCGAACTTTTAGTTTCACTGCATTGAGAGGCAACGAGGTGTAAATGTGCAGCCGATATTAGCACCCTCGCGTTAAAAATGGTTTTCATCGTTTTCGAACACGCTACGAGCAGCGTCTTTATAAACTACAAAGACTGATGTTTATAAGGCGTCTGTGGTTATGCTGGGCGCGTGTTATCCTATTGTCCCTATTTGTTCGCATGTCATCGACTCTTTATTTGCTTCTTTTTGTGTTGGTAAAGCGCAGAAGAAAGCAGACGGCTCCATTTACCAAAGCAGACAATAAATACGATCGGGGGCGTATTTCACTCTTGATCCTTAGCTTACTTCATTTTTTTCCATCTGCTAAGGCGCTCCGGCGGCTCAGGGCCATTTTGGAAGCAGACGAACCGACTTTTTGAGCGCTAGCTTGATTTAAATTTGAATAAAGACCGGCATGTATAATGTACCAGCCGATGCTTCTTTATGTTTTCTACTACTCTTACTCTTATAATCAATTACAAAGCAAAAAAAAACTCGAGTTAACTTTAAAATATTACATCTACGCCATCGCATATAAAACAACATAGGACGAAATGCCCCAACGAAGATTTTTGCGAATTGCGAGCCGGAATTGACGTCAAGTGCAGGACCCCTTTTGGATGACATATTGCTGTCTGTATGAGTTTAGCACCACACCTCAACAATACAAACGGTCCACAGCACGCGTGATCATCTCCTATAAAATGGCACTTACAGATGTCCCGTGACTGATATTCCTCCCATCGGATGATCAATCACATGTGCACCAACAACTTGTGAGAAACAACATCAGAAACAATCGGTCTTTCCTTTATGTGAAAACTCTACCTTAGGGGAAGTGGACGTTTTTTGATAGTAGTTAATTCACTATTTTTTTATTTCTTAGTTTTGCTTTTAGAACCAGAGGCATTTTAGAGGGTAATGGTTTACATGGGAAGAAGAAACAGCAAAATATAGGGCAACAACTACTAATAAATATATGAAAATTACATAATACTTAGGAATCAATAAAAAAAATTTAAAGACGCTTACAACTCTCTGTGATGCCGAATTAGAGCGCAGCTCTTGAGGAGGAGGAGTGGCGGGTACGGAGAGGAAGGTCACGTGTGACGTCACAAGGGTAAAATTTTCCCCTAAACTTGGCGAAAACATTTTTACTAAATTTGGCGAAAATCTTTCCCGCCAAATTTAGCGGAAAAGGGTTTCGGCTAAATTTGGCGGGGAAGATTATACCGCTAAACTTAGAGGAAAATGTTTCCCGGGTCGAGTGCTGTTACGTATGACATCACGAGAATAAAATTGTTCTGCTAAATATAGCGGGGCAAATCTTCCGCTAAATTTAGCGGGGAAATTTTCTCGCTAAGTTTAGCGGAAAACTTTCCCACCAAATTGAGAGGGAAAATTTTGCCCTCGTGATGTCGCACGTGACGTCACGTGTAACGTCATTACGGGGAAACGTCCCATAATGCAACGTGCGGTTACGCCCACGGCTACGGCGACGGCGACGCCGCTCAGGCCGGAAGCGGGAGCCTAAGAGCTGAGCTTTAAAAGTTTAATACGGAAGTTACAAACAAAATGTTAGCGGAGATTTCGGCTACGATTCGGGGGAAGGCGATTCCAACCTGGTAATAGGGTAAATAGCGCAATCTAAATGTATCTTGAAATAAACACGTGTCTTGTTGCGTCTGTTCTTTCTGTGTCGAAAGACGTATAAAAAGGCGTACTGTAGAATCCCTTTTCTTTTTCGGGGACCGTATTTTTTGCGAGTCGGTCACGGAAAACATAATCGCGACCATTAAATTTCGCAAACTCCAGGCGCCTGCATTGAAACTCTTAAGGACTGAAATTTTCGCGTGCCCTTGAATTTTGCGAATGTTTTAATTCGCCACATTCGCGAGAATTAAGGGCTCGCGAACGTTAAGGGTTTTACAGTACTTTTTATCACTTCAAATTTCGTTAAAACACGACACAGAAGACTAAAGCGCCAGATAAGGAGAACGAAGTAGAAGCTTGCCCCTTCACGAAGGTACACTCATAGCCTAGAACAATTTAGACCCATTAAGCTGGCAAAATTAACAAACATCACGCCTTCAACAAAAAACAACTTTCCTATCGGATATGTCATGAGTACTTCACAACAGCGGGGATCAGAGTTAACATATCAAAACGGTGGCAAACTTCATGCAGTGTAGAAGAAAACTTGATATAACAAATCTTAATAATTTGATTTTAATTTTTCCTTTATTGAGAACTACACCTTGCCGCACCAACCTAGATCAAAACATTAGGAAGCAAAACTTACAAAAAGAGTGACATAAAAGTCACAAGCCATAATATAGCTCCCATTCTGGAGCTTCATCTAAAACTCAGAAGAATTTGCCTTGTTCTCTCTAACGAAAGCAAAATTGTAATTAATCCAAATGAATACCACATTACACTCAATGGAGCCAGCATACTTCAACAATCTAACAAAAACAAACCACTCCCATTCTTTGCTTTAAACAAAACAGCGATCCGCAAAAACCCAATCAAACGTTTACCGAACAGAAACTCGGATGAAAGACACCTGAACTCATCCCCAAATCCGACTTCTCCAAACGTATCCCTAAACTTTCCGAAACAACCTTACCCCCACGTCCGAACGCATCAACGATGTCACCAAAACAAGACAAGTCCTGGAGAAGTCTCCTGAGCCTCTCCCGAACAGTCCCCCCCACCACACCAGCTTGCGTAAGCCCACTTATCGCTTTAACCTGGTCCGTCAGGACAGCCGAAAGCCTCTCGTCTGCGGCACAGTCCATATAAACACTTCGCGAAGAGACAATCTTCTCTTCGTGCATCGAGTCGTTACGGCGACCACCGGATTCAGGAAAACCTATCTCCCCAGCTGCGCACCTGACCAACGGCATTGACTGCCTACGGCTGCGGCTTACGGGCAGACCAACGGGAGATCGCCCGACGCCTTTAATTTTCCGCACCGTTTCACGCGGCGGCTTCCCTATTAGGGAAAGTAGGAACTCTCCAGAGCTCGCGCGGCTGCCCATACTCCCTAGTCGCCTCGAATGAATATCTCATTCGGAGAAGGTATCAAAGCAAAAAAATCCTATATGAACACTGAACTCCACAAGGAACTTCATTTTTAGGTGTCTAAACAAGACACGCACGTGACAAAATGAACTTGTCCGAACAAAGAACAAATACTGCTATTTACGTCGCGAGACACATTGTGAGCTCGGCGCGATAAAATAATCCAAATGCAAGCAAGTTTCGGAATCGCACGTAAGAACACTGGATTTCAAACAAAATATTTTTTCTCATACACCTAGTCCCTCGGAAAAATCTTTTTACGAAACAAAAATTAGACATTACGCGCAATTTAGCTGACGCCGGGAGACATTATTTAATTGGGGAGCAATTCCAAATCGTGCTTCATTTTGAGGCTTCAATCCCAAAGCACTCTGGGAATCGCACAAATCTGTCTTGCAACGTAAATGTTGCAATGAATTTTTTTTTTTTTTGTGTGTGTGTGGGGGGGGGGGTGTTTTTTACGTATGTTTCTATCTATATTCCTGAAATAAAAAGAAAGTTTTGGGGGACATTGAGTGTTTTTATAAGGTACGAGCGTGAGAGAATGTATCTATCTGACGCTAAGCCTTGTGGATCGTTAATTTTAACGTGTTCTGACGGTGTGGCGGTAATCTTTGGTTGGAGTCGAAAGTTATTCGGATTCTCAAGGGTGAAGCAGACGGTAGACAGAAGACTTTTCTCAGTCCCTGAGGCACCTAACCCCTGCCCCTAACACTGCCCCTCCCCCCCCTCCCCCTCCCCACCCCCAGTTTACAGCATGTGCACTCAAATAATCCTGTGCAACATAGAGCTATAAAGAGGGATTAGTATATTTTGGCACTCTCATGCGAACTTCATATCAACACATCCTTAAGAAAAAAGGTAATATCTTTAGCCCTTTAGGGACTGATAATTTTAAAATGACACCACAAAAAACAAAAAGAACAAAACAAAAGTGCGGTCTTGAAGTGCAACGATTAGCGGAATCAATCTGAAACCACCGCCCTTAGCAGATTGATAGCGCTTTCTCTAGGAAGAAACGAACATATTTAAGCTTTTTCCTATATATGCACTCTACTTCGCTGGAGGTATGCTCTTCAGTATGCGCTTTCCACAAGTAATGATCAGCATTTCCCAGTTATAATCATGTGCCGCAAATAAATAAAAAACACACATCTGGGCACATTTGCCCAAAATCTCCAAAAAGACAGTAAAGGAATTTTATTTATAGCGATCTTAATCCAAAAGGTTCCAAGTGGCAGAAGATGGTGGTGGTGAATTATTGAAACCACTGTACCGCACCCGCAAACTCCACAATCAGAAATAATAAAAAAATGTGCTTAGAAACATGTGGAATCGGATAACTCGCCTGTACATCGTGTACATAACATAAACGTAGTTTTTGTACCAAAAAGTTATGACTGTAACAGTTTTGATAGTTATGTCTAAAGAATGAAACTAGAATCGAGAGCCTTCCATTGCCACCCCAGAAAACCTCTGACACGTAATTCAAAGCGTACCCTCAGACGAGGTGTCTGGGCAGTCAAGTTGTGATGACAAAAAATATACAGAAGCAGGTGTTGCGGAACTTTGAAGCTCGGAGAGCTCGGAAAACTCTGACGAAAGTTTGGCTGCGCATGATTGCCAAGAATTTCGCCTCTATTAAATCTCGGAATAGACTTTTGCTGTCAGACTGACGATATTAAAAAAAAAACCTCAACTGTAATATATTTAAAAAAAACTTGAAATATCGACTAAAATATTTCCTTTTGCAACTAACTTTCATCCAGTATGGTACAGTGGCTTCGTCCTTGTACCACCATATATAAACAGTAAAGGTTAACCTATTGACGTAAAAATCTATAACACTCAATCCGGGCATGTTTTGCCGCTGTACACAAAGTTTTAAGTAAAAATGTTATTATGAAATGCGCGCGTACTTCAAAGGGTAAACAATCTCAACAAAAGACAAAAAAAAGCGACGGAGTCTAAAAATGTTCATAAATTTCTAGCGGAACTCGAATATAGTTCCAGCTTTCGATCTCCACTCCTGCGCCTTATATCTGGTTCAGCATCAGTACGGGCGTGTGCTTTTTTGTTATCACAACTGCGCGACGCACGTTAAGAATCGCACGTTTGCGGTTGCACCACACTGTTGAATTTGAGCATCAAAAGTGAAAACACAAGACGATAAAGTGCCCTTTCGAAAGACTTCCTCTGTTGGCAGCTGTGACTCCCTGCACAATGGTGGACAAAAACCCTAAAGTCACGGCACAGTTGATGTGTTTGCTTGAATTAGAATGAAATGCGCAACTACAGAAGAAGGGGATGAGCGCAATGACGTTGGACGTTCGACGATGTTCGACTGGCTCGTCGGCTCCTAGCGCTGGCAGAGCTCCGACATTCGCTGTCTTATGGAATGACTTGCACGTCCCACGATGTCAGCTGTTCCGCCATTGTGCAGTGGTTCTGACCTTCGAATAAATGGCAGGCTTTCGAAAGGGATCTCTTAGGAATACCAGCTTCTCGCTTTTAAAGCATGAGTATTGAGGAGCTTGTGTCGCAGAAAAGCCGGCGCCGGCGTCGGTGTCGGCGTCGGTGTGACGAGAAAATCCTGATTGGTAGATACGGTCATGCCGTCACGGTCACATGATCTCGCGTGGGAATTTCAAACAACCCATAACACTCACGTGACACGTTACGCCATTCATGGAATGAGAGTGATTAAAACATGACTTGCAATGTGTTTCGAAATATTTCACTCAAAAAATAATTCAATAGACCGATCTCACCAGCCATTTTGACTACGCCACCGCTGCCGCAATGCATCGAGGGAACTTTAGTCTTTCTGCACGTGAGACAACCTCGCTGGAGCCCTGCGCGTGTAGAGCACGAGAAGGCACGTGTCCTCGCATGCACGGACGTCTGCCTCCTGTGAACTAAAGTTATGGCGGCGAGACGCATGCGCCGAACACTTAGCGAGTTCGGTCTAGTGCCTTAACAAAAAAAGGCATTTGATCAATTTTGGGCAGGATTCGAACCCACGACCCTTTCTTTTAGAGCCAGACACGATACTGACTAGGCCACGGAGACACGCTTTTACGACTTTCGTGTTACACTTTTCAAGGCGAAGCTTAAGCTTCCTCCAGTCATTTTTTTTACGCCTCAGTTCAACAATCTCAATATTTTGGTACCAGTCCGTAGAAGGCTAAGAAAGCGACTCGTGCTGTCCTCGAGATAAATTCGACGCTTAGCATTCACTAACATTTGCATTCATTCTTTTTTAATGTTGCGTCTTTAGAACCATTAAACTGAAGTAGTTGTCTTCTCTATTCCTTACCACATCATGACTAAGTACATTCTAAGATATATATAGCTTATACATTCCGGCAAAGCACTTGGGATAGCCGATCCTTGCAATCTTTAAAGGGTGTAATGCGCACCCTGTTCTTTTCTTTAAGTCTAAACATACTATCAGCCTCCTCACTCGCCGAGCTCCTTCGTAGACAGCAGCGCTTGGCTTTCCCATGTGCTTTGCAGGAACTGAGATGCTCCAGCTTTATTTGAGTGCATTCGGCAGACAAGTGGGCCAAATCTAGTCTCTCTTCGCATGAATGAGACTGATGGGAAAACTTAAAGGAGACGCGCTTGAGTTTTTAACTGTGACTGTGTCCAACATTCCGCCAAAATTGGCGACCGAGGTGCTTTGACTACACAACTTTATGGGAATTGTTTAGAGCATCTAGCTAAACGTTCTGCACAAAAGACACATATTTTCCTTCTTTCAAATTAGAGACATTTTTAAGGTGCAGACTGAAGCGCCTTTGCAGGTTCTAGAAAACACTTGAAGACGCACGTATTGTAATCATGCTAAGTAATGACCTTTTCTCAACAATTGTTGCTTCGCCTATACGCGTTGGTTGTCGTTATGTCTAATGGACGGTGGGCAACCTGAAGAAACAACACTGAATAGGTGAATCGACAGATACGTCTGAACCACGCACTTTTTTGTACACCTATTGCCAATTTCGTGTTCCCTGTTCTTTAAGTATTGTATATTTGGTTCCAATTGTTTATTATGTTTACTATTGTTCCCACTCCCCTCTGTAATGCCGTGTGCCCTGAAGGTAAATTAAATAAAATTAAATAAATAAACCGTTTTAATCGGGCGGTGACTTGCGTCACCTATGGAGTGTCTCGCTTCTCGGGACTACGCAAGTCGGATCACATCTTTGACGATTATGTTTGCTCCCTGGTTTCGTCTTCGAAAGTTAACTTCATCGATAAACTGCGAATTCTACTACGTTTTGGTTTGTTCCTGATTTTGATCCACACCCTCTGGGGTGCGGTATTTCTAAAGAATGACTAAAAAGGTGAGACAATTTTGAAACCATACGGTGAATCATGTGCCATGCCGCTTTAATTATTCAAACAAAGAACTAGAGCTAAGTATCAACATTCAATCCACGTCAACGGCAGGGGAAGAGACAGGCGTTTTGGCATCGCCGGCTGTTACGGGAGGCGTCTTCGTGACTCCTTGAATACGTTGTTGAAACCGGCTGCTAGTGACAGTTCTGAAGGCTTCATAATTGAATTCCTTTGCATCTAGACACACCTTTTTTATTGAGACCCGCGCTCGCCGGACACACAAGTTTAAGGGTTTGAAACTGAGTCGATAATGAAGGGCGTAACTTAACTGAACTAATATTGCGAGAGAGTTGACAGATGCACAACATAAGATCACGTGCGACCTTATCGACTGGCTGTGACTAATGATAAGTTGAGCCAAATTTTACCGACCTGAAAAGATAACCGAGAAACTAATAATCGAAGCAAGAAGGCTGAACATGATAAGGCAAACCCTGAGTTTATTTTGCTTTCAGTGGCTATTCTTGTCGTTAATGCAGCAAATCTCGTTCACGAAAAAAAAAACAGCGTTTTTTTTTTTGCAATGCATTTGGGGGAGACAGTCGGAGAATCTGATGAGGATAATGAAGAGATTGAAAATATGGTTAGATCTCAATTAAATATTTAGCGCTTCGACACTGAGTTTGGCGTTCCACGAACTTATATCATGATCAGTGTCACAGCGTAAATTTTAACATTATACAGCCCTGCCATTCGTCGAGATCCCTTCATGTGTTGCAACGATTTCCTTGTCGCAGTGCTTAGCGACAGAGGTCATGGTCGCTTTCATCATACTTTGTTTCACCTTAAGTCCGGACACAGCCGACGCGACGAGCCGATGGGAGAAATCAAACAGCAGTAAAAGCTCAACGTCATGGTGTTAAAAATGGTTTGCGGGAATGTTTTATCGATGCTAAGCCAATCCTGTACAGGAAAGGCTCAGTGACTTGCGCTTTTAGTTAGTGTATTCGTGGTTTCATGCGGTCTTGCCTTTCACTGCGCTCGGACGTATGATAAAAAGAACAGACGCGATTTCTACCTCGAGCGTTCGAGTATCTAGCAAACCACGACGCTGCGCGCGCCTCCAATTGGTCGGTGCTTGGGACTGTTGCGATTTGCCTCTTTCAACCAACAGTCGTGCACACCAGCGAACGACTCTTCGAGAATCCGCTGGTTTTAAACAACGTGCACCATGACTTCAAGCCTACAACTTCGCTCCGTTTGAACTCCAAGTTGGGGTTGCAGAGAATGCTGCAGTAGGCAGCTTCGTGCACTGAGCCACTCTTACTGACTGACTACTGGTACTGCCAAGATGCCTACGAAACTAACGAGTTTGTTCTCCTATGATCATTAACATCTTAAGAAATACGGGGAGTGGCGGGTCGCAAGCATCTCATTGTCCCTCCGCAATCACTGAGATTGCGTCACTAAGTGGCAAGTACGACGAAGAACCGTATCAAGCAGCAAGAAGAGTGAACACAGCAAGTCATTACTTTGTTTATCTCACAAGTAACTGTACATCTATTGCTCTATGAAACGATGAAAGTAATGGCGTTACTTCTGCAATTACTTTTCAGTTCCTTGAGGAATAAGATATAACTGAACGAATACAACTAAGCCGTTTCGTGCAGTTTCCTAATTATGTCTGTTCGAAATTTCGAGAGTAAAGTTTGTCTTCCGCCAACTTAACAAATCGTTGTTTCTCGCGACTCACGTGCCGAGTATAGCCACCACGTGTAGATTATGAAAAAACTTACTTATTTTTACGTCCGCGCCTGTACTTTGCAATGGAATACTTGCACCTTATCAGTACGAAGCACTATCTACGTTTCCGTTCCTCATTTTTCTGCGCAATTGCTTTCTAATGACATCAGCGGTGAAACGATAGATGCGCAGGGCAGTGTTCATTTTCAGCACCTTGATTGGAACTAAGCAAGCGCTTAGTTCCAATATTACCGCTGCTTTTTCCCTTAAAGTAATTTCGTTACACTCTGAAAGCAACTGTAACGAGTTACTTGCTGTAACTGTAACGTTAACTTCGCGACCTTTTCTACAGTGAAGCTGGTTATGGCTAGGGTTCCGTAGAACCTTTACGCTCACATCGCCGCACGCACCTCACGCGCACGCCTTCCCCGTTTAAGATTCGAAGTAAATAACCAAACTAAAGCGTTCACGAACGCGCGTGCAAGATGCTATTTGTTTTAGGCTCTTGCTTTAGAACAGATACTGCTGCAGACGTTGTCATATGCGGCTCGTGGAACACCATTCCCTGTATTCTCCTTGACGCTTGGGTAATTTAGCAATAGGTCTATTCAGTAGATCAGTTATGAATACGCACTATTTTCAAGATAAGTAGACTCTCAGGAAGATAATAAAGGTTTCTCGAAAATTTGCCGCTGTGGTACCCGCGCCGGCCATGTCCACGCTCACACCACCCTCTCTTTGCCGTCGTTCCAAGCACTTGCTTGCCTAGTTTTTGTTCCTTCCGCTCTCCCTGGGTGGCGGTCCCGTCGCATGTGTCTTGTTACCTCCGGCTCCTCGGGGCGATTCTGTGTCGTGTGCTAAACAGTTTCGCTGGTCATCCACCTTCACAGAGTGGAAAGACTCCCAATTTTTTTTCTGAAAGTAACTGTACTTGCGACGAATTAAAGTAACTTACCCGAAGCCTGCTGTCGGTAACTCTATATAGAAACTGACAGTTTAAGAAACGCAGGTTCAAGATTATTGCAGCGTGATTTGCTTTTCAGCTTTCTTATTGGCTGATGCCGTGGTGTGCTTGACTGCGGAGCGATGATAAGCTTCTCAGGACTCGTCAAGCCATCCGTTTGTTAAGTTGTCAGTGAGGGCATAGCCTTTACTTTATATTCGCCTACAGATCAAACTTACTTTTTCGTGTTTTAATTCTTTAAGAAGGGCCAGGTATAACAACGGGGAAAAAAGACTAAAGGCGAGGCTCAAAAATGCTGGCTTCATTACGCATTCAGATCGCAGCCGACGTATGGAGTCAAGAGTAGAATTACGCAACGCAGAAAGCGCAACGTCTTTCTGCGAGTGCTTATCGGCCGACTCATCCAAGGACAACGACAATCAAGCCCAGAGAGCGCGTCGGGACTTTGCGCTTTTGTCTTTGTGTATCTGGCGTGTGTGTCTTGTAGCCTCTAAAGTGAAACGTATGGTAGCGCTATACTCCATCTCACCATAAATGAGGGTGCAGTCAAAGGCTAGAAGGCACAAACGCGAATACGCGAATACACATACAGCTGCACTAAAGACGCAATGTCCCGGCACATACACCGCACTAGATGGGTATAACTGATGATCTCAGAGTTATTACTTTTGGATGGAATTAAATTACGATACGTCACTCTTATCTTTGGCAGTGCCAAACTAGACATTCTAAACATACCTACTGGCTCTGCAGTGCTGATGCTTGGAATAATAGTGCGCTATACCGTTCGAAGCACTATTAGCATGGACCTATTCAGAAGCACTAAAATACGTCAAATGCCGTGATGTTACGCTTTTGGCATTGCTTTATACGCTCCATCGGCCCGTAGCCTTGGCAGCGGTCTGATGCAAGGCGAAACGAAGCGACCAAAACTTTGAGCCTAGCTCCAAAGCACGTTAATTGCACATTCGTTTATGAACGCGTGGCGACACCACGCGCACCGGGTCCGATTCCCCAGGACTGCTCAGCTCACATACCAGCGGTCGCACCACGAGTCATCCTACCGCGCGCGTCTCGGCATTCTACAACGGATGTTCGCGAATATCTCCGAGACGAGCTCTGCCCGCATCACCCGATCTTGCCCAAAAGCGACGCTGATGACGTCACATAAAGGGAACAAACACCGTCTTGTAGATCCCCTATCCCGAGGTGCTCGAGGTATGTCACCACCGTCCCTTACCTGCGTGCCACCTTTCACGCCCTCCGCCTTCGTTAATTCGCGCCCCCGTCTCCGTCTTTCGTGTCTCCTACCCCACTCCGTCAGGGCTCTCCGGCCACGTTTCCTTAATTGCAGCCGATCTCGATGTCCCGCCACCCCTCCCCTGCGTGTCGCCTTTCTTCCGGGCTATTGCGAGCAGAGAGAAGACTGTGTGAGCGTCGAGAATGTTTCGGTGGCGTCCTCTTTTGGTTTCTATTCGTGATTATATCGTCAGGACTTGCCTCGCATGACGTCACGAGTTGTGACACCGGCTTACCATCAGTAGGGACGACAAGTTCGGTGGTGTGTTTGAAGAGCACAGTGAAGGCTAGGAGCCATTGCGTTGCGTCGGAAGGCAACAAGCGCGTGCAGAAGGTGGTGTTTCTACTGAATCGTCGAAGGGGCCGTGCAATAATATTGGGTAGGGTTAGGCTCGTTCGATTCACCTGCACCACCTAGACCGGCGCAGAAAAGAGTAGGGCAGTATACTTCCGGTATGTGTATTGAGACAATACCAGAAGTACACCGCCCTACACTTTTCCCTACACGGGTGCAGGAGGTGCAGATAACTGGAACGAGCCTAACGTTTTTCACTTTACACAAATCTACAGGCAGAATAGTCGGAGCCAATTATACTGGCACGCAACGTCACTGATCTAGAGGATGCTTTGTTGCCGCTTCAATTCGAGGATAAAAGCGGACTTTTTTTTTTTTTGGTCTCTTCGTCGCAAATTTTTGATAACGAAGTTGTGGGGATTCCATTGTCGGCGTTGTCAATAATGTGATCCCAGATTTAGTCGTCGAGCTACGCGATCCTTGCGCTGACGACATTTAAACGTGGCTCATACAGTGGGTACGAGCACTGCGAAAGCATTCGATTTTGGCTCGTCACAAGCAATATGGAGTTTTAGATTCGGGTGCCCTTACGCTTTCGGTCACCCACGCGGCTTGGGGCGTCGCACTGCACATGGGCAGAAGGTATGCGCTTCCGCAGTGCATTGCCTCAAAGGGGTACGTAAACGAAATGTTTTTACTTATGTGTTTGCATAGACGTTGTATATGCTGTGCCGGCAGTCCTGGAGCATTAGTCTAGACTAGTTTTCTGGGCTGCCGGCAGAAAAGATAAGACAACTAATTTTGATCCGAATTAACAGATTACATAATTGCGCCTGGTGGCGGTCTCTAAAGCTCCGTTGTAATGCCGCAACGTCATGAGTTTCTAAGAAGCAGCGCCAGATGGCGGAAGTATGGCTCGCTTTTAGAGTTACCTATTCGCGCTAAGAAGCTCGCTTGGGGCGCTTCTGTTTTCCTCACTATGGCAAGTGCACGTACCACCCACGCGGGTATGTTTTAATTTTCTTAGTGCATAGAAGCTTGGCTTTGCACGTACTTGCACCAGCAGAGGAAGTTAAAGTGTCCTCATTCCGGGATGTGAAAAATTCCTCCAGGCGGCGATACCCAAACTTCTCGCCGCAATTAGTCCTGAATGTGACTTGGCGGAGAACGCTAACGCGTAGCTTCCACAGTGATTCCGCAACGTGCATTACACACCATCAAAAGTGCCGTTTTTTGCAGACGATAGGTAGGAACTTGATCTGAGAATGCAGGGACCTCTGCCAGGCCAACTATACCCCCTCTCCCCTCTTCCCCCAGGATGAGCAGTGAATAACGTGTTTAAATATGGCTTCCAGAGAATACCTTATATAGATAGCTTGCAGGTGTCGCCATTGCTGCGTACCTGACGATTATTTCTACTTGGTTGTACTCTCGAGCTACTATCTGCGGTGTGAAAATAACACCGTGAACCGAACGCTCGTTGCGCATAAAATACCAGTATGGCCGCGAATGACGTCTCATGCAAGGTATGTATAGGGAGGCCATGGGGCGTACAGTTCTCGGATACTAGTACTGGGCCATTTTTTTGTTTTGTGTGCCGTGAGCTTTTGGTTCACCGTGCTAGTTCACCGCAGATATAGGAGCTCGAGGGAACCAGCAAGTAGAAATAACTGCCAGTACCTATGCAACGGCGAAATATTCACCGGGCGCCATATTTGAGCGCGTTATTCTGAGTGCATCTGAGGGAGGGAGAGGGGAGGGGGTAGCTGAGCCTGGCAGAGGTCTCCGCATCCCTCAGATCAAGCTCCTAGCTACTGTCTGCTAAGAACGGCAATCTTGATAATCTGGAATGCATGTTGTGGAATGTATGTTGCACTGTACTTCCGTGAGTGGCGTTGAAGCGGGAGGCATTCAACGTTATAATAACATCGGCCTCCAAACTACCAGGTGGTATTGAGAAATCGTTTTATTCGTTTTAAAATTAGTTCTCGTGCCTTTACGAGCAAAACACTGGTGTTTCTAAGAGGCTGTAACAACGTAGTTTCTGGCTAAACAAATATTTAAGAGATAATATTTTGTTTCCGTACCCCTTTAAGCTGCTTTGGGGGCCCAAAGCGTTGAGGACCCTTGTAGACGCTTTGTAGCAGCTACGCATGGGCGCCGCCATAACCGACCTTCCATTTTTGCTTACTGTAATTCCCTTTACTTCACTTCATCATAATCACAGCAGGACAGGTTATTGCCATTCAAGTGCCTACCATGTCATTCTCCCTAGCATTGTACTTTGTGGAGGCTGGTCAACGCACGCTTGAGTGTCTATGCATCTCTAAGACAAAAGGAAGTCAGCAATGGCGGCTGTAATTTGGAGCTTGTGCAAAGCATCCCTTCTAAAATTTTCTAATGCTTTGACATGCATTCGTGTATTGGCTCGTGACCAACCGCTGCGATGACAGAAATAGCGGAGCCTAGCGCCTCTAAATAAGCTACGCTTCAGAGTAAGAACACTCACCCTTGTTTTGGTTGAAAAGCATAGTTGCCAGCTATCTGAAGCCTTATCTGAAATCACAGGAAACGCTTTTCCGTCCTCCACAAATATTTAAAGAGTTCGCGACAGAGCAAAGCAATATTACGTGAGCTTCCTAATACTGAATCAAATGCCGTGGAGGTCGCACTTTTGAATCATGAATGCCACCCCACCATGTGGTTGGGATAAATATTGGCGGCCTATTGACCTTTCCGAAAAAGGTCTCCTGGGGGAGGGGGGGTGTTCGTGCGTATGGCGCGTGATTTGCTCGCTTTCCGAAACGACAAACATGCGCGTGGTAGGCTGAGGAGATCACACGCTGGGCTGAGGACTTGTAAATATTGGAGTGGTGTATAATCGACTCAAGATTATGTGCACCGTTTTTGTGGCTGTGAGTTGAGGGTGTGAACGCTGCTTGTTTTTCTCAATTCTTTTTTCTGCGACATCCATTGCATACTATTGCGTTAAAAAAAACAAAAATCTAATGCGTGCTTTGTACGTTATATTTATTAAATAATAATCCGAAGCGGTATTTACTGAAAATACAAAACTGGTTGTATCGTCCCTATAAGTCTGATTCCCATGGTGTAATTTTGTTTGCAATATCGCTTCGCCGCAACGTTAATCACGCTGCTTTTTTTATGTGTCTTTTGCTGTACGAGCAACGTCGCAACCGCGAAACCGCATGTAAATTTTCACCTAGCGAATCAGGTAACATTAACCTGTCAGCAACTATAAATTCACTTCGTACCTCTTCAATCAGGACCAACGAGTATTATGACAAGAGCCACTTTCAGAGTTTGAGCCCATAGTTTTGGTTTGCTCACCTTTCCGTTGCCTCAATGCACGCGCATGTCGGTCTGTGTATTGGTAAATATTGTAAAGATGTTTCATGTTTCTATAGGGATGTACCTATTAGAGTCACCGTATATGGCAGCATTATCTGCTAGAGTGGTGCTACGCTCTTCCCCACGCCGCCTCTGGCCGCGATTTGCCTCGTGCGGTGTCATAGCAACCCGGTTAGCTAGCTCAGTTCCTATTCGCTCCTCCAGCTCGTTGCTCGCCCTCCCGTGGTAGAGACGGGAACCGTTCTATTGGGGGTCCCCCGGTTCTCCTGCTCAGCGGGCACGGCGGAACTGCTAGCGATCATGGCTCGCGAAATGTCATTTCCAAATGCAAACAACACTCTTCACTGTACCAATGTAGTGCTGCAGCCGCTCGCAATGTTGCGCTCGTTTACGCAATACTACAACTCACTACTGTTTCACCGGTTTTGAACCTCAACGAAACGAGCTGCAGTAACCAGACGTGCAATCGGGTGGGCGTTCCTTCGAACTGGAAAGTCAGAGATTCGTAGAACGACCGCGCGTAAAAATTAAAGAAACTAAATGTTATAGGAAGGGTGGTAATTAAAAGATTTTTTTTATTTTTTTTCTATCTTGGGAATTTGATCTGGAAAGATTGGCGGCAACTTTGGAAGTTTTTCCGATTGACAAAAGTCGCGATTTGGATAGCACCATATGCTTTATCCCTAATTAATGTAATTTTACATACATTTCTTAAATTGGCTAAAATGTTATTTGATTTTAGGCTATGTTTATTTTATAGCTTGTGAATTAAAATGCTGCAATTGACAAAAGTGATGATAATTTCATCACTTTTGATTGTCATACTATAGCTCGCGCGTTTCAAATTGGATCATTAGCATCAAATTATATTAGAGCTTGAAAACCTACGTGTTAAAATACCTTAATTGTAATATTAATATTATTTCAAATTGCGGCAATGTAGGTCCCCAATAAACGCCATGATAACAAAAACACGATATTTAACCATAATAGTATTTCCATAAAGGTATTATTTTGTTTTCTTTTGAAATATCAAGAATTCTGATATAGTTATCAAGATAGTCATACAGTCAAACACTGGATATAATATAAAGACCTATACGTCACGGGTTGCTTTAAAGAACACAGGCACTTCTGCTGACTCGAATTCTTCTTTGGAATTTTGTAGTGAGAACAGCGTTTCTTAATTTAAACGCTTTGTGAACATATTTTGAACTTATCACCCTTGGCGATATTTTGTACAATTTGGATTGATACTATTATTTTTGGGCCGGGAATAATGTTAAAGCGATTAATCATCTAAATTCTCTAAAACCCTTTAAAGGGCTGAAGTTCAATACTTCACATGACATTTATCTGTGTGAGAAAAGTAGCAAGAACACACAAATACCAACTCAGATTGTTTTCATCAAATATAATATTCTGCGTTTCCTTTACGGCGTAGGAAAGACCCTGTCGTTAAAGGGACACTGAACTCTTCCGAAAATCTTGAAATGCCTGGATTGCCTTGTACTGTGCTCGGTTAAGTTATTCATGCTTACTGCATTACCAACTGAACGTTAGGAAAAGTTGACGAACTGAGAGATAGATATACACTGCTGGACTAGCAACCCTTTTAATAAACTTCCTTTCCTCAACCTCATCCCTAGCGGTAGCTTCTTCTTCAGTCAAAGCTAGACAGAAACTTCCTTTTTTCCCCACGAACCGTGTAGTTTTCGTCTTCTTCGACTTTCGGATATTGCAAAACTTCCTCCTTCTGTCTGTATACTGGCCTCGTCGGTGTCACCTGCTCGTTTTACTCGGTCGGATCTTGGAGTCAAAAGGTCCTAGCTTGGTTCATCCGAGGGGAAGCTCTCCTCAGATACATTTTCTGGGCAAGAGCGCGATGTGAGGCAACACTCACGCATTCTCCTCCCGCTCCTCAAT
This sequence comes from Ixodes ricinus, assembly GCA_037355805.1. NCBI lineage: Eukaryota > Metazoa > Arthropoda > Arachnida > Ixodida > Ixodidae > Ixodes > Ixodes ricinus. The sequence goes on along the minus strand of JAZHYW010041037.1, from coordinate 138,899 downwards.
GGCCAGCAACCCGAGGAGCTCCTACTGAGCTGCTTTCGGTGCTTTGCTACGACGGTAATGTTTGGCAAATCAGGGACACATTTGCATGCCCGACAGTGACGCCGAAAGGTGGCCCGCCGACGTTAGTGTGCGGCTACGAGGCTGCATGTTCTCTGGTGCGATCGTTTATGCACCTCCCTGTTTGCCCTATGTAGCTGTTGCCACGCTGACATAGGGATCTTGTAAACAACTCCTTTTCGCATGGGGCGTAGGGTGTCTGATGCGCAGTGCTGCAGGTCGTCGTCCCATTCTCGGCGGTTTTCCGGTTCACCCTACGGCACATGGCGTACGCCTTGCTGGGGGCGGAGCACAAAACGTGGATGCCTTGTCGGCCGGCGATCTTTTTTAACCGATAAGTAATGCCGTGAACATGGGGACCACTACGAAAGGCTTTGGGGGTTTCTTTGCGTTGTTTGATTTTTCTCAGGATGTTGTCGCATTTGCTTACAAAGCTTCTCACATACCGGTACGAGGAGGGTGCTCGAGTACCCGGAATCCTGGAGTCGACCCAGCTGTCTTTGAAAGCTGCGCACCACCTTATGAGGGCAAGACTTCTGTAGCGCCGGAGACTAGAGCTTGGTGGCCAGCCCCTGTTTCACGTTTTTGGAATGCTCTGAGGTAATCGGAAGGGACCCCTTACATGAACGGGGTTCATAACTCCAGCACACGTGGGAAGGTTGAAACTCCAAATGAGAGATCTAGAAACCGCATGGAATTGTTGACGGGAAGTTCATGGGTAAAAGCCAGTCCGTGGCAGCTCTGTTCGAAGCTGCGCATGACCACAGATCTGAGGCACCCTTTACTCTCATCTGCATCAGAGCTGCTTAGAATGAGGAAGTCGTCAACATACCGAAGGTGGCCGCACTAACGTCGGCGGGCCACCTTTCTGCTACATTGTCGGGCATGCAAATGTGTTCCTGATTTGCACAAACATTCAGCCGTAAGTAGCTGCACAAAATGTCATCTTGTCGCCAATAGACAATTTCAAATCCTGATCTTCTGGCCGTTATCCTTTTTAACGTTCGTACGTATGACGCGTGCTATACTAGCTTTTGGAAGCGACAAACATGTCCGCCCCAGGATGTGAAAATCGCACGCTGATTGTGGTCGTCCAAATAATGGGACGAGTAGATAATTAAAAATAATAATAAAAACATGCTTGCCGCTGTTACTTTTGGTGTTGGTGAGTACGGCACGTGATTTGTCTCGCCGTCTGAAGCGACAAGCATGCGGTGTTGGGCTGTGATCTAGCACGTGTACACTTTCTGATGTTTGCCAACATTGGTATGATGCATAGATATAAAATCTGCAGCCTCGAAGGACTATAAGACAGATAGAAAACTTTAACCCAAAATATTACGAAATCGCAACACACAAAAAAAAGAGATTGGCACATTCTTTTTTTAGTTGAATACAAATAGGTATTGTTATTTCAGGAATAAAAAGTATGCTTACAACTATTCCATATATGCGATTTGCGTGCATAAAAAAAGACGATATGTTTGGAAAACTAGCATTACAAAACGTAGCAAATGTTTAGCGTTTTTTTTTCGCATATGTGCATTTGGTTAATAAGTTCCACATCTTTCTGGGGAAAACGGGCACGACATTGGAGGTTGTCGAAAAAATATTCAGCTACGCATAGAAGCAGGATGAGCAGAAAACTGATGCGACGTGTGCTTTTGATTTCCGTTACTTGCAAAGCGATGGGGCACGGTATGAGCGAACTTCGGCAACAGTGCGACCAGGGTGGCATTTACTTTAATCGCTATTATTTTAATTGTGGTGCTTCAGTATGTAATTTCGGGACACCGTGAAAGTGTCGTTTTCGCCAAAAGCGTCCTTAGCTCAAAACCTGGACGATGTTAAAAAACGCTGACCCAACGTCCTGATAACAAACAAGCCGCGGTTAGGGGTCTCGGTTGCCCTTTCCTATGTTTTATACCTGAGACAGAGTGACGATGTTTAATGGTGCATGCGATTCCGGTAACTTATTTTTTATCTCAAAACGGCACGCGATCCAGTGAAAACCGTTTAATCGCAGAAAGTTTTTCGACAGTTCCACAGTTGATTATTCAAGGATTCGGAGGGAATAAGAGTAACTACGCGTTTATTTTAAAACCAGTGTGCCGGGCGCATGTGTGGGCGTGCTTGCCTTAGACCGTCTGCAATCTTTACATTGCTTTCTTGCCGGGCTTGCGCATATCTCAAGTACCCTACTCAAGCTACTGTATTTCAAATACTGAGGTGTCTTTGGCATCTTGAAAATGCATTTGATCGAGAGTAGTTAACTACACTTCTCATGACCTTGAAATAATTATCCCAAGTACATTTTGAACCTTGCAATAAATGTGTATGTGAATTATTTTACGAGAATATGGATCAGGACGTCCAGCGCGTGCTAAACCGAGCGCAAAGTTTGAGCGAAAATGAGAGAACACGGGTAAGTCACGGCCAAAATTTAAAACTTAAAAATTCCAGCAGGAAGCAAACAAACAACAAAACATAACAAATTAAGGAACTGACACAAAAAGCACAGCAATAGCTTTTCTATCTTCTTTATTTATCTTGCCAGTGCAAGAATCCCGGTCTCTTTTGTCACTCTGTCAGGTTCAATAGTACCTACTGCAGGAGACCAGTGATAGGCCCACCCTTTATTTGGGGCAGACGGTAACAAGGAAGGAAACAAGCTACGAGCAAGATGAGCTCTCAAAATTCCTACAAAGTCCCCCAAAGTTGTACGCCTTCCTAAACCATATCTTTCTTAGCAGGGGAAAATACTGCAGCCAAGAGATGAATTTTTGTAGTGATGTATAGATTGAGTGACCTTTTTATGCTCATTATCTTAGACATATGATCTTGTAATATACACGAATGTTAATCGGGAACCGGCAATTTTTGTACCGCACGTTTCAGTGCGGACATTTTGGTACGCGGACGTTTCTGTACGCGGTCCTTTCTGTACCGGGCATTTTGGTGCGCGTGTATTTCGTTAAACCGCTGACCTTGTCTTTCTGAGGTCGGATCATATTTCGCAGCCCTCTGTCCGAGTAAGTATTTTGTGCACTTTACCCGTAAAGGTACACATGATTTTCTTTCTAAATGGTGGGTTCCGCTGCTTTCGTTAATTAGTTTTCAACTGTTGTTGTGGCTTCTTTAGAAAAGTTATAGCTTTTAGTATTATGTATAATGTAAAGTAGGAGATGGCGAGGGGCAAAAAGTACCTCGGTGTTAAGCTTTTGCAGGAATTCATTTAAGGCAATGTAAACTGACTTGCGTGCTGGTTGAGTTGAGAAACACAAACATCAGTAATGCACTGTCAAGCACGCCAACAAATTAGTCTCATGCGAAGAGAAGATAGTGCAGTATATTCCACTAGGCTGTGGAGAACAATATGCTGCGTCAACCGCCCACTTCGGGAACATCATTTAGAATGTTCAGGCTCCTCCGCTGACTCGTATCACCCCATTGTCATTCCTTCCCGGTCGTGCAGTGGATGCAGTTCATGTTTTGAGTGAACGAGCGTCGTCCCGGTACACCCTAGCATGCTCGGCAGAAAGATAATAGAATCAATAACTAGGTGAAACAAAAGCTCGAAACAACAATGTTTCTACAGTTCAAAGTTGAAGTAATGAAGTTTTTACCGTCTCAGTCATCCTTCGTATAACCTAATAATATTTTACATATATTATATATATATATATATATAATTTTCTTTTCTTGACATCTTTGCATGTCTTCTTTCTTTTTTTCTTTTTTACTATCTGAAGTGCTGATTTTGAAAATTATATCGGGTAACTTTATAGTACTGCTGATAGTTGAAAAAAAAGGCGTCTCGCCTCTCGTCCAACCTGTCTCCTATTAGTTCGATGTTCCTCAATAAACTAAACTGATCTTTTCAAGTTTTGGCACTTAAAGTTTTTTTCGATCTACAGGAAAATTGGGTTGTTATCTTGTAAGTCACTTAAACGTCAAACTCCTTATGCATCGGATATTTGGCAACAGCGTCCTTCTTTCCTAGAAAACAAGGACTTGATATTTTATTTAACGCATTCTAATACGACAAGCAGCGAGCCAGCGCCAAGATATGTTCGGAATTGCAGTACGTAAAATCTCAATCCCGGCTCTTCATTTTATCATTATGATTTCATTCATTTTTGGTAGCTATATCTGTAAGCGTTGTTGCTCGATCATCAGATAGAAATATTTTCAAACGAACTGCACTTCATATCTAAGATCCATGCCCTTGGATTGACATTTACACTGCCGATGTACACGCATAGTTATAAATACTTGCCGAATCTCCTGAAACGAAGCAAGAATGTTGCTTGGTTAATCGCTTGTACGATGCACTTTCTGGAATATTTGTATGGAAACTCATATAATAAATCAACCGCCGAAGCCTCGATTTTTTTTTAATTTGTAGGGAAACGTTAATTCTAGTATAGAATTCACGTTTTACCGCGTAAACTTAGAAAACGGGCAACCAGAAAAATAAATCTTGTCAGCTTTATAGAATGAAACATAGCATTGCCTTTGTGCGTAAAACGTAATGCTTATCCCATGTTACTAAACTTGCATTTAAAAAATAGTGATCTATTGTCATAACTTGACAAGATATCTTTTTTATGAAAAAGTGCTTCATGTCTGCTTCCCGCCAAAAGTCCAAGTGAGAAATGTTCTATCTATTGATTATTAGCCCAAACGAACTAAGATTGCGTATGCGGGAAGTTTTAATTTACCAGGGGGGGGGGGGGGGGCGTCTCAACCCCGACATGCCAAACTCAGCCAAACCCTCCCCCTCCCCCGCCCCCCGTTGCACCCAGCGGTCCCCGAATCAAAGGTGCTTGCTTTCTTGCTATACCGAAGTGATTTCGGGTGGAGGAGCTCAGCCTCACCCGGAAAATTTAGGGGACGGGGAGAAGGAAAGAGGGGGGGGGGGGGGCGCCCCGCAATCGGCGCCTGTGCGAAGCGCGTACCGAGATGACCGGTTGCGAAGTAACCGGACACCGACAGGACCGCGGCAGTGTGTCCTTGACCCAGGTCTGATGCCACTCCTTGTACAGAGACGGCGTAGAAAAACAATACGACTTTGTTTTGTTTGCTTCTATTGATTGGGCATGAAGCATTCTGGTGCCACTAAAGTAGGTGTTGGGCAAACATGCAAGAGTTCTGACTAGTCGGTATGATTCCCCGAGTAACACTCTGAAACGTATGATTGTTGTTATTGTGCTGCGGGTCAGATGCGGGTCAGAATTGCCAGAATAATAATGCGAGTCTCTTGCGATTGTTTTAAGCAAACATTTCCGGAAAGATATGAAAAACAAATTTCACAGGATAATCAATATCCGGATTTATAGAAAGAAGCTAACATTAAAGAGGTTAGAAATTAAATTCCTCAGCAGATAAGTGTTCCTTCCAGCGAAATTTAACGCAACATTTGGCAGGTTAAATATCGAGTGCAGAGCTTTTTCTTTTTCCTCATTTTATAGGCACTTTTATTCGATTGTATAAATGCACAGCTCTCAACTGTTAGCTTATTGGGGTGCTATAATGAAATTAATATCGCGAGCGGACTTGTGTAAACAATACGGATATTTTAATAATGGCAAAAACCCTACCCGGAGCGAACGAAAGAGATTTTCGCTGTACGCCACTGCATCTTTATCAACAAAGGCGACGTAAATTATGCAAAAAAAGGGTGTCCCAACGAGTTCAGTTGCGACACCATTTCAAATGCGATGAATATAACATACTACGCACAATCAAAACTATATATTCAACAACCACAACAACGATGCAATAGTAAACACACACACTGGCACAGATATAATAAATCTGACTGCCTGCTCGTGACAGCTTCGATTACGGCCGTCGATGTCGACTTCTAGAAGCGCCCTGCTCTGTTTTCTTCGTTCCATTTAAATCATGCAAACGGTATTCATCCGAGGTCACGTATTATCGCACCAAATAATGTCACATTAGGGCAATGCAATAGAGTGATGTCTCGTTAATAGGAACACTGACGTTTCGCCGAAAACAGGTCCACAGTGTGTATCGTCCGTTATAACGAGACGAAAATGCACGTTTTTACTACGCTCATCCCTAACAATATTGGATATGCAAAGGGGTATTAATATCAACGAAAGTTTGTCTTAACTAGATATGACCGTAAATGAATAGATAATCTTTTCTCACGAGTAAGGGTAAATTGATGAAAAAAAAACGTTATCCGTTAGATTTTTCGCACCCACATTGCACATAGTCCACACATCGTAATTTTTCAAAACTCAAACCGCTCTAAAACATCTGCGGCTTTTGACGCGCAAATAAGCTTCTATAAAAAGCCGTCATTAATATAGATAAATCCACACGATTCACGATCTTTAAAACAAATTAATGTACCGGTAGACAGTTCTTAACTGTCTACTGGTACAGTAGAGATTAAGAACGCGTACAAATTTCAAATTTTAAAGAGATAATGCATAGTGTTTAGTCCGAGATGTGCGGTACTTCAAATTGGATATGGGCTAAAGCATGTGTACATATTATAGTCGATCACAATAAAATAACTGCAGGAGACTTGCACTCGATAAAAACAATAACCTTCTCAATGCCAAAGAGACAGACTTGTGTGATCGAAGAGTAATCCTCAGACTGTAGTACAGTAGGGAAATAAATTAACAGTAGAAATTCCTTACTTTTTCTTTCTGATACTACTCTGATCCCTTAGCCCTTGGCCTTTAATTTTTCATTTTACTTTTAATAGTCCTGATAACCTTTCAAGATACCAGATAACTTGGGATACCAGAGCCAATAGGTAATCTACGCTTCAGAGGAAGGACATTTTAACTATTTCTCCTATGTAAGTTACACTATGCATGTCCGCTTGTTTCCACCAGATATCCAGGCACGATTCTCCCACTCACAACATGCATGAATGGTTAGGGTTCACCGCCAAACGGCTGTTTGCTCTTATATTGTTTTACCATGTAGTAGTGGCCACTTCTTTTGGTCGTTAATTAAATACGTTTGAACTCAACTCTAGCATGGAGTAGTTAGACTACTATTGAATATATATCATAAATATATATTCTTAACAAAATGTGGAATACTTTTCTGGAATCAACAACCTTGATTCAAAATTGTTTAGTTGGGACGAAATGAGCAAAATACCAAAACTGCCGAAACCAAAGCAATCACGGCCCGTTGACTCTTGTGCAACGCAAACGCGGACAACGCTGAAGAGCGTTTGGTCGTCGACTTCAGCGGCAGTTTGAAGCTTTGGCCTTTGGCATGAATTGAGCACACAGCAATAGTCACCATTGGCGATATTTCGTAAGATTTGGATTGATTGTATTATTCTTTTGGGCTGAACATAATGTTAAAACAATTAATCGTCTAAATACTCAAAAACCCAATAAAAGACCGCAGTTCATTATTTCACATGACAGTTATCAGAGGGAGAAAAGTAACAAAAATGCACAAATACAAGAATGACAAAAATAATACTTGGAGAAGGGAAACAAGAGTGACAAAGGACAAACACAAACCTACACAAACTGCTAGGCGACTGGGTAGCGACCGAAAAATTCCACCTGGTGCTGGCATTGAACCAGGAACCTCTCCATTTCTATATTCGGTGACAGGTCAAGAACAAATGGAAGCTCCTCCCACCCCTTCTCACTTCAGCGAAGCGAACGGTGGAGAGGAGGTCGCCTTCTCTCCACCGTTCGCTCTACTAAAGTGGAAAAAGGTGGGAGGAGCTTCTACTTCGTCATTGACCTGTCACCGACTATAGTGGACCGCCTTGCCAACTGAGCTAACCAGGGGTAAGACGTAAGTAGAGAAAACACGGGTTTTATCAGCTGGCAGCAATCTAACATCAATAAGGGTGAGCTGCATGCCTTTAGGGTTATAATGATAATATAATTAATGCAAAGATGCAAGCGAGCTGGACAAGAAGGACAAGAAATAAACAAAGAAATATACAAGCTATTGTTCAAGTTTAATAATAATTCCAGGAGAAGGGGAACAAGGGGAAAAGAGGACAAACACAAATCTCCAACACCAGCTGGGAGAGTGGTTTGCGACAAAAAAATCCGTCTGGGCCTGGTATTGGAACTAAGGACCTCTACATTTTCATTGGAGCACTCCACCAACTGACCTAACCAGCAGTTAGACGTCAGGAGAGCAAACGCGTTTTATCAGCGGCCACCAGTCTAACACCAGTCACCTATCTGTGTTTGGGGATTTGTGTTTGTTTTTTGCCCTCCCCCCCCCCCCTTTCCTCCCCTTCTGCAGGAATTAATATTGTCATTATGTTCCAGCTCGCTTACACTTTTACGTTCAATGCATTATCATCATAAACCTACCTAAACTACACGCTTTTTCCCTCGTCGGTTTTAGACTGGTGGCAGCTGATAAAACGCGTCTGCTCTACTGACGTCTAACTCCTGGTAAGCCTCAGTTGGAGGAGAGCGCACCACTGGAAATGGAAAGGTCCTTGGTTCGATACCAGGATAAGGTGAATTTTTTCGCTCGAGCATCAATCACCTAGTTGTGTTTGGAGACTTGTGCTTCCCATTTGTGCCCCTTGTTTTCCTTATCGTGGGATGTTTATGGTCATTCCTGTCCAGCTCGCTTGCACCTTTGCTATAATTGCATTAAAATAAATAATAAGGCCTCCCAGTTGCCAGTACACGGCAAGGAAATTCTTGCCAATCACGTCAAGACCAAGGCAAATCTCGCCAATCACGGCGAGGCAAATCCTGCTTGTGATTTCACGAACGGCACCCAAAGAGGACGCCACCGAAACATATCGTCACTAATTATTAGTTAAAGTGTTTCATCAAAATAAAGACGAAAATTCAGTGTAATCTTTTCACATACACTTGCACGATGTCCCTAATACAAGTGCTATACTCTGGGACCCAAGAAATAAATGTTTTAATAATTTAGTACTAGTGCATAGCTGTGGCGGGAAATTTGTTCATAATATTTATATTTCAAGAGCGACTGTCGGGAATATAAATTCTCGGTTACATTCAAAATTTTTGTCCTACAGAAAGGACATGACTAATTTTGTTTTCATTGCTACAATAATGTTCAAATTCGTCCTAATATAGAAATTTGCATTCGACGTTCATTTTACGTCTCAAAAAACCAAATGCTAATTTTTATTTTCTTTCAGCAGTGCCTGAATAATATCCGCTAGATGATTATGCACTTCCACCTGTGTTTTTACTTGACGAGATTTCAAACCCTTGCTGCGCCATACTTACTTCAAAGCGCTGCAGCAGGCAATACTCACATCATAAATAGACAACCTTGTTTCGTCCCAAAATGTCCATCTACGGAAGTGTACGGTCACAGTTTGGTTTAAGTCAATTCTGCGCCAGCGAATGTCCTTGAACGCGACTGTATCCGGCTTCGCATTGTAGCCAAAAAATGACACACTAAAATGGAGCTTGTCCGTTGTCGAGACAGAAATATAAATCTCGAGACATCTCGTTACAATAGCTGTGGGAGGAAAACAAATGCATGCAATGTAGAGATAAAACGCGAAGGAAAAATTACATAAACACACAAAACAAAACAAATACGATCAACACTGAATGTAAAGAAAAACAACATAAAAGGATGTTTTCTCTGAATCTCGTTCAAGACCACGATGAAAAAAATGCAGGGACTTCGTTTTCCTGGCCGTTGAATATGTCGCGCGCAGTGCATGCAAAAGAACGAGTTTCTGATTTCACCTTCCACTGCCTTCGGAACACACGTAAACTCCGTTCCGCCTCAAGGTGTAGTTGAGCTGTTGCTGACATGCGGTTACTGCTTAAACTTTAAAATGTCCCCGCTCTTTTTTTTTTCTGCAAACATTGCAAAGATTTAGAGTGTTATTGTGATTTTCTTTTTAATCTGTCGGAAAACACCGCGTATAGATCGCCCGCTCTTTCTCTACCACGCGAACACAAGCAGGTGGCGAGTGCATAGCGTCTTTTTCCCCTACTAAAATAATACAAAAGAGAGCATAAGACATGTATGAGAAACATAAAACGACTTGTATGGATTTTAGAATGCGCATGTACGTTCTTAAATCTTCTCATACGTTTATTGTCTAATTTAGCAATGTCTAATTTAGCAGAGCGAAGATGGAGAGGAAGCGACCCCCTCTCCAGCCTTCGCCCTGCTAAAGTGGAAGGAGGTGGGTGGAGCTTCCACTTTACTTTTAACCTCTCACCGACTACGGTGTAGGAACAACAAAACTCGTTTTTAGGCAGACTTGTGTGTAACCAGTGAAAGGTAACGCATTAATTGTAACTTGTTACTTTTTTTCCTGCAACAGAGTACGACTTGTTTACTCTTCGAAAGAAGGAAAGAGTAATGTATTTTAGTTTCTTTTGGCGAGACTAATTATATTTGGTTACTTCTGGAGGCGAATGGGTATGACAAAAGACATCCTATATGATTCTTACACCAGCTCGTGCCTTTTTAATTTCACAACAAAAAGCGCCAAAGATGCAATAAAAGAATGTACACAAAATATTCCACTGTTATCCTTGAACCTATTCAACAAATCTATATCACTAAATTCTCTCCTTCTGGATAAGTCTTCAACTAAGAGACACAACAAGGTTCCCTCCGTTCACCCCTTGGGAAGTTTTCTTTCGTGAAAAATTTATCGGCTTCGTCTAGCTTCAGTGAGAGAATTCTACACTTTAAGGCGGTGAAAACAAGGCCAAGAACAAGATGCAGCGGAACTCGTGTAAATAACATTGTACATTAGTTTAACCCAGGAATTTGGGGACAGAGGAGCAAGCACAAACAAAAAGCTTCCAGCTTGCGATTCGCAATTCTGTGCCCATGTCTCGAGGGTTGGTCCAGATTCTCATGCTACAGTGCGCCAGGTATTGGCGAAATATACCCCGACACCTGTACGACGTGCATAAAATGAGCCGAACTAAAATATCACATTGAAATGTCTTTTTGGCCGATCAGTGCACTCCAAATAAAGCGTGTCAAATTCAGTTTCAGCACGATGTCACACAAAAGAACTCCTTTTATTTCTTCACAAACAAAAACAACAAGCAAACGTAGAGTGTGGTGAACTGTGATCGGACATGTTCAACGAGGTGCGAGAAGAAAGAAGACGGGATTCGGAAAGAAAAGAAGCACGAGACAGCAAGAAGAAGAAGAAGATGTGCAGGAACAACGAGGACGGAAGCTGACTGGGGTTTGTCTTCCTGGGAGCCGTCGACGCAAACAGAAAATACTGGGCGCAACTGCGAGGGACAACCGGGCCGTATCGTGAAGACGATGTTCCGTTGTCCCGGACGACTCCTTAGCGGCGGCTGCACCGACCGTGGAAGACATCACCACATCGTTGCCACGACGTCATCACCGTCGTTGTCAGGTGATAAAGTGAAGTGTTTCACTCTGACCTCCACTAACTTATTTGACTTGAGACTCTCATTTATTACTCAGTGGCACATCATATAGTTGATTTATGATTACCCTAATGGAATTGTGTATCCTGTAACGCATTTTATGATTTTCTTTAGATTTGTATCGCCATTGTTTTTCAATACAATTACTAAAACTCACACAAAAACAGTACTTGCCTCGTCAATAACTTTACTGTATCCAAAGAGAGCTTGACCTCGAATATCGAACCTCCTCACATAGAGGGTATGACGGGCATATCCACGCACATGCACATCGGATGTCGTACAACCACGTTATGACTAATCCCTAGGTAATTATTTGAATTAACGTATCGCGTGTTGCTGGAATTGTGTTCTTTGTTTTGTTAGACAGTGGGAAGCTAGTCAGCGCCAATGGGCACCTGGTGCCTCCGTCGTAAATTTACCCAGTAGAGGACCACTGATAGCCTGAGGTCGTTAACATGCATCGTGCAGTAGTCAAACACGACCGCACGCCGGTACGGTGCTCATCCCAATCGAAACTGGCAGGAATGGGAGCCCAGGATCTCAGGATTTTGCAGCCCGAGCTTCCACTTCATGTGCTCCAAGCTGCCGCGCCTTTACACACTCGGCTATCGATTCCCCCATCAGAATGCCCATAAATCTGCCTAAGTATTGAGGGCATTGTTGACGACTTAAAACACTGTCAGGCGCTACTGCTTCAGAACAATGACCCATTAAGAGGAACGAGAAAGGAACTACAGGGGGTCCCAAAACACCAAATTACAGGGTTTTGTTTACTGCGAAGTATAAACTGCATGTCACCGATTGCTCATTCTCCGCCAAAAAGTATCCCTAGCGATTCCCTGATCTAACCAAATGCCAAATATTTCAAACTGAGCGTTATCTTATTAAAAAGGTATACCCGATTTTCTCAATTTTAATAGGAAATGGCGGCTAACATACCTCTTATAATACATGCAGCTGAATGGCGCCAGTTACCGAAAAGGACCCCATTTCTCATTCAAATTTTCAGAAAATCACCAACAACGTTTGACGAAGATATAGGTCAGTTCTGAACTTTGGCATCTGGTTCACACCGCTAGCGCTAGATTTGGGTGCGGAATAGGCTTTCGGCGACGCGTGGTTTCTTTTTTTAACAAATAAAATACACTAATTTGTTTTGGAACACGCTGCAGTATTTATTTTTGGGCTGAAGTAAGCGCATTTTTTTTTAATTTAGCCAACAAGTAAATCGCTTAGTCAGTTGTTCAAAAAATAACAAAAAACGGTATTTAGTTACATTTATTAGTATCGTGTACATGTCTGGCTAAGCGTTTGCCTTCGATCCTTCCAACACGAGTCTTACTGACTCTTGGACGTAGAACATGCCAGGTAGAGACAACCATCGATGATAATAAAAACAAAACAATGCAGTGAGCGGTATATTAGCCGCAGATAGCTTTCCTTACCGTATACAATAATATATCGTAATTTTATTACCATTTACACGGAAACATTCATCGCTGATCTGTGATTAGCTTCTGTATTTATCCTACCTTCTCTGGCCGCCAAATATTCATTTAGATTAGTTCACGTATCGTCCAGAACGGTCCCTGAAATTTAAGCCACACTGTGGGCGACTATACAATAGTTCATATGTCAGACAGTTACGATTAAAAACAAGGTCCATTTACAAAGTGTCAGTTCAATATTTCGCAAATTAATTGTAAACAAATTGACTAAGGCATGTGTCTTCGACATCCCGGGTTCCTACCGGTTATTTGCACAAGCTCTATGCTCTTGTTCATGCATGTGCAATGCTGCCCCCCCCCCCCCCCCACACACACACTCAAGTTACTGTATAAAGTGTGTCGTCACCTATATCGGGTTGACAACACGAAGAAACGATGAACAGAAGTTAGAACCCAAACGAGCTAATGAGGGATGGACAGCTTTGTTTGAAGTGTTCTTCACACAGCTGTATCAAACACAGCTCTATGATCGGTGTTTGAGTGTTTTGTATTGTGCCGTCCCTCATTCTTTCTAGTCGAGGTGTTTTAGTCAATTATAAGAAATGCATTTAGTAAAACTCTCTGCTTACAGATGGCAATCTGTAATGAACGGTAATTTACACTTTGCTCGGAAGCTCCGTATAGAGCGTACCAATCAGTGCTGCGGAGTTGCCATTACGGAACTGGAATGATTCCGGCATTATTCCGCATATTCGCGTCCCCGGAATGGAATGGGAATGGAATGACGTCAGCGCTGGGGGAATGGAATGGGAATGGAATTAGATGCCTTTTGCCGGAATTAGGGGGGGTTGGAATGGGCTCAGGTCTTAAGCGAGCTGTGTCGATTATCATCTAGAGGCCACGGGCTGATGGCACAATTCGTTAGCCCAGGGTAAGTGGCTCCTGAAGCAGCATCATTGCGCTGGAGGTGTCTGACGGCTTGATTGTCTCACTGGCTTATGCTCCAATCGAGGATGAAAATGGCGCGCTCTCGGTAAAGCAACCAAAACAGAATAGTTGTAAACGGACGTGTCCTTCCTGGCGCCGCGGGACGCGACAGGGGCTGGCCGTTGTAAACATGCGCGATTAGCATGTAGCTCTTAACCAGGTTGTCGAACAGAACCGAAAACCAGTGCAAAGCTGTTATTTTTAGCTGAACCGGAACAAGACTACAACCGAAATAAAGCATTTAATATTGAACCCTAACCGAAAAGGAAGCGTAATTTCATGTGGCGGTTACCGATTGATTGGAAATGTTTCGGCGTAATGAACATGCTAGCCGCGCCTTCCTCCGGGTGGTGGCGCGAAGTCAACTAAATATTCGCGAGGGTGACGCCAGCGGCTCAGTTATGACTAAACAAACGACAGCGACGACATAGAGACAGCTCAACAATAATGCAACAAATATGTATTAGTATTTCACGTCTATGTTCAGCAAAATTGGCGTCGGCGAGTCGGTGTGGAGGCCACTTGTATAAAAAAAATCTAACTATGATGACAGCCTAAAAAACAATTATTTCTGCGCGCGCGCGCAGTTGTGTGTGTTTGTGCATGTTATTTTCGCTGCTAAGAAATATTCCTCGAGGAAGGAGAAAGCTAACATAAACGTGAAAATAAAAACAAAATTTTGACGGCTTTCGGCGCGTTTGTTCCGCGGTGGCGAAATCTGTAGTCGCCAAGAGCCGAGGCCGCGACGAGCGCGACACTATGGCACAGGTCGCCTGGAGTGGACGCCAGTCGCCCAAAGCCCTGGACGCTGCTTGAAGTATTGTGTGTGTGTGCGTGTGTGTGTGTGTGTGTGTGTGTGTGTGTGTGTGTGTGTGTGTGTGTGTGTGTGTGTGTGTGTGTGTGTGTGTGTGTGTGTGTGTGTGTGTGCGTGTGTGTGTGTGTGCGTGTGTGCGTGTGCGTGCGTGCGTGTGTGTGTGTGGTGTGTGTGTGTGTGTGTGTGTGTGTGTGTGTGTGTGTGTGTGTGTGTGTGTGTGTGTGTGTGTGTGCGTGTGTTTTATGGAAATAGCAAGTCGCCCATTGAATTGTTTTTCCATTTTGTTTCAATCGTCTTCCGATGGGCCTTCGCTCTCTTTCTCCTCTCAACTCAGTCGTTCGAGCAAGTTGTTCGGGCGTGCGCTGAGGGTAGTTTGCCGTATCGATCGCGATGAGCATATTACCGGCGTGTGGTCGTGTACCAGTACTACGTGATATCCGTTAAGGACCCCACGCTAGAAGTCGTACTGCACTGGATAAATTATTATCTACAGTGGGTAACAATGTCGCCTATAACACAGTAAACTCCTGTTGTCAAAGCAACGACTAATTATTTTTGATGGGTGGTTTGCGAGTACGGTGCCTGCTACCATTATGGTGTCACTGTGCGTGCCGGTGATTGATTTCAAATGTGTGTACTATACTTTTGTATCCTTTGGAACTGTCGTCCAAGCGCATGTATAACCACGTAATTTTGATGGAACGGTGTTTGATTTAGAAATTTAAAAACACAAAACGAAAATAAGCTTGTATTTTTTACTGTACTCGTTTTCGCAGCACGGCTTCTGGCGACCTAAGCTTTTTTTTAAATGCAGATGACGCTGTGTTAAAGTGACCTTTAATCTTCTTAACGGTGAGAGCTTCGGACCTTTTTTCTGCAAGAACCGGTTTAAACCGGTTTGCACTTAGTTGGAACCGCTAACCAAACCAATATTTAAAAATCATCACTGAACCAGAACCGAAACGGAACAAAACTGAATGCTACTGAACCCGAACAGAGCCAGAATAATGACCGGTTCGACTCGCTGCTTTTAACCCATGTTACGTTTACGTTTTAAGGCAGCTTCCATAACTGTGCTGCTATACTCCCTTATGCTGGCGCCGTCTGCGAATCGCACTTTGTCAAGTGGTTTTCTTTTACCACAGTGCGTGAAGATTTGAGCCGGTATGCGCGTCATCGCTTCTGACAGCGCAATCGCGACAGCAGCAGGTGTTGTTGGGCAAGTACTTCAAAGCAGAAAGCAGCAGTGACTTCTTCTTGCACGAACTAAACATTTTAAGGTCTTATCAAACAAACACCACGCTCACCATGTATCTGTTGTGGGTATACGGCCCATTTTAAAGAAAACGGAGTGGTTATAAAACCTTTTGGCGTGTGCTGCGCCTCGCAGTAGCCTTTGCGGCAGATCCGCTGGAATCGGCATCTACAGTGACACTAATTGCCGCGAAGTGCCCAGCAGCAACAACATGGCTCAGCCAAATGATTGATTTGAGGAAGCTTCGCTGCGAGTCGTCTCGCGTTTTATAGCATCAGCAGCTTTATGCTGATTTTTATTTCAGTAACACAATATGGCTGTCAATCGCCATGTTTTCACGTTTAGGAATTAAAGGAATGGAGTTGGTGAGAGTTCAGCCATTCAAGGAGTTGGAGATGGGCCCAGCGTTTTCATTCCAAGGAGTTGAAAGGAATCGAAATTGTTCGAAGCTCTTCATTCCCCGCGAATTCGTTGAAATGGACTGAGGTTGCCCGCTCCGCAACACTGGTACCACTGACAAAGCCCGGATATCAAGCGTCATTCTATGGAAGTGCCCGTCTTCACCGGCCCTGGAGGACGTCGCCCTCATCGAAAATCCTGCATCGATTCAGCCGCACCTAGCGCGACCATCGACTGCGACAGCCACGTCGATCGCTACAAAAGCAGCGCATGGTGTGGCCTACGCCAGTGGGCACGGTGACTCATTAGCGGCAATGTCGCTGACGAACCCTTTCTTGTTCTACATACAGGTAAGAAATCAGTATTCTATTCACTCTAGACGAAGTAATAACTTGTGGCTTCTCGAGTTACCGTGCCCACGGTCATTGCGCTTTTTTTGTTCTTTGTGCTCTTTGTATTACTGGTTGTGTACACATGCGATGCTTGTCCTACATTTCGCTGATACATTAAAACTTCTCTTGTTACGCTCCGGTGACGTCGAGGCGAATCCGGGACCCATGTCTATCGAACAGTCCAAGCAGTTTAACGACATGTTCAAACTCTTGCAAGATGTTAATGAACGTACGGTCAAGATTGACCAAGGCCAAGCTAGCCTTATTAAGTCTATTAACGAGTTAAAGAGTAAGCAAGAATCCGTCGAACTAAAGGTTACCGACATCCAAAATCGGCTCGATGGCGTTGAGTGCAAAGTTGCAACTCTCGATGCAACCCGGGAAGAGCTGCTGGCCGCCGAGGGATTAATGGAGTCTGTTATTAAGGACAACCAAAGACTGCACGAGCGCCTGGACGATATTGAGGACCGCTCAAGAAGGAGCAATATTATCTTTCACGGTATTGAAGATTCTGCCTCTGAATCTTGGGAACAGTCTAAAGTAAAAATATTAGATACGTTATCTACTTCACTTAGTCTGCAAGTTTCTGATGAATGTGTTGAACGTGCTCACAGGCTTGGTTCGTACGCAGTCGGAGGATGCAGACCAGTGATTGTCAAGTTCTCTTCTTTCAAAACAAAACAAACAATCCTACGATCACGACCTAAGCTTAAAGCCTGCGGCATAACGGCTAATGAAGATTTTTCTCCGGCTACGCGCCTAGCAAGACAGAAACTTTTTGAGTTTGGAAAATTACAAAAGAGCGTCTTCCAACTGCGCTACAATAAGCTTTACGTGAACAATAAATGTTTCATGTATGAAAATGCGAACGACAGGGTGTATGAAGTTGGAAATGACAGAAGGCCGGGCAAGACCAACACAAATACAAGAAGCCCTGGAGGCGATAATAATCAACCTTCTTCATCCTTCCAAAATAATGTGACATCAAATTTAAGTGCCCACGCAGCATCTGCCCGCTCTGCCTTGCCCTAACATTGTGCGAGGGGTAGTGGTTCTTCCTTCGCGCCCGAAATAATTAATGTTCTGTTTACTAATATCCGAAGTGTCATGCGAAATCGCGACGATCTATGCTCTGCCATTGACTCCACCGGGGCTGATGTTGTAGTTTTGACAGAAACGTGGCTCTCTAGCAAAATTCATGATAACGAAATCCTAACTACTAACAAACGCTTCAAAATTTATCGCACTGATAGGGAAGCTCGCCAAGGCGGAGGTGTGCTGATTGCAGTCGCCGATCATATAGATTCCCTTTATTTGAATGTTGCGAGTGACCTCGAAACAGTCTTTGTTTGCCTTTCCGTGAATCACAAAAAATATATCTTGGGTGCCTGTTACCGCCCTCCCTCAAGTGACGATAGCTTTCTGAACAAACTTCATGACGTAATCAGTACAGTGACTATGCGATCTCCCACACCAAACTTCATCCTTCTGGGTGATTTTAATTATCCAAATATTGTGTGGTCGGCGGAAACAGCTTACGCAAGCCCTTTTTCGTCTGACAGTGACAAATTCCTCAAATTATGTTCGGACTACAATTTCTCTCAGCTAGTGTCTCACCCCACCCGAATTACGCCCTCCTGTGCCTCAGTGTTAGATCTTGTATTGTCAACCTTCCCCGACCTTGTTTCCCCTATTACCTATCTACCTGGTTTTAGTGACCATTTATTGCTGCATTTTACCTTAAATATTACCACAAGTCATTCTCCGAAAATAGTTAAACAGATTCGTGATTACGGAAAAGCTAATTTTACGGCTATAAATAGTGAATTGTGTGAATTTCTGAGTTACTTTGTGGAAAATTTCTTTGAACGCTCTGTAAATGAAAATTGGTGTCTGTTTCGAAACAAAGTTAACTATCTAATAAGCACATATATTCCTGTTCGCACATTATCATCCAAAAGTAATTCCCCATGGTACAACACCAGACTTAAACGACTTTCCAATAAAAAGAAACGCCTCTTTCGTGTAGCCAAACTTTCAAAACAAGATAGTCATTTTAACGCCTATCATTGCGCCGAGCAGGAATATAAACGTGCAGTATTAGAAGTGAAACGAAATTTTTTTACTAACACGTTGCCCACAATTTTATCTACAAATGTTCGCCACTTTTGGAACTTAATCAAACCTAATGATAACCACGGTGATCTGAAGCTTACAAACGCAGATGGGGAACGAGTAGGTCAAGATGAGTGTGCATCATTGCTAAACGATATATTTATACAATCTTTTTCTCCCACCGATGTTTCTGTGTACCCCAACTTTAATTGCCCTGACTTTTTGCCAATGAATCCAATATTAATATCATATGATGGTATAGCTGCAATAATTAATAACCTCAAGCTCTCTTCTTCATCCGGTATTGACAATATTAACTCTAAATTCTTAAAGAACACGAAGTCGTATTCATCTGCTATTCTATCAGTGATTTTTAAGCAATCATTGGAGGAAGGCTGCCTTCCCGAAGACTGGAAAGTTGGAAAGGTGACTCCAATTCATAAAGGTGGCAACCACTACTCACCGAATAACTTCCGGCCAATTTCTTTAACATCCATTCCTTGTAAGATACTCGAACATATCATATATTCTAACCTCGCATGTTTCCTAGAATCTAATTCTTTTTTCACCCAACTCAACACGGCTTCCGCAAATCATTTTCCTGCGAAACACAGCTTCTGCTCTTCACTAATAAGCTTAATTCTGTCCTTGACCGTGGCTCCCAGATAGACTGCGTCTTCCTTGATTTCTCTAAGGCCTTCGATAAAGTTTCTCACCGGCTACTCCTATTAAAACTTAGCAACCTCAACATTGATCCGAACGTGCTACGTTGGATAGAATCGTTTTTAACCAACCGTTCTCAATTTGTGCATGCCAATGGTACTAACTCTTCACTTTCCCCCGTAGCATCTGGAGTTCCCCAGGGTTCTGTTTTAGGTCCGCTACTTTTCCTCATCTATATTAATGATCTGTCTGACTGTATCTCCTCCAATATTAGTTTATTTGCTGATGATTGTGTACTATATAGAGAAATAACAAATAGCTCCGACATCTCTGTTCTCCAATCTGATCTTAACTCTGTATCTAACTGGTGCGACAAGTGGTTGATGCAACTCAATCTTAATAAATGTAAATCCATGACAGTTTCCCGCCATACTAACATATGCTCGAATTACTGCATTGACGTCACTCCGCTGCAGTCTGTGTCCTCTTACAAATACTTAGGTGTTTACATAACCTCCGATCTTTCCTGGGAAACTCACACTAACTACGTAACTAACAACGCCAATCGCATGCTTGGATATCTCAAACGAAATTTTTCACAGTCACCAGTGTCACTAAAACTCCTTTTATATACAACTTTAGTACGTACTAAACTTGAATATGCATGTTCTATCTGGGACCCCGGTCATAACACTATCATTGCAACATTGGAATCAGTTCAAAATCGTGCAGCACGTTTCATACTCTCTAATTACCATCGTACATCCAGTGTTACTTCAATGAAAAATAGTCTTGGTTTACCCACACTAATGAGCCGTAGACGCATTTTTCGCCTGACTTTATTTCATAAGATTTACCATAATAACCCTTTCATGCGCCGTGAACTTCTAACGCCACCTACTTATGTTTCATCCCGCGTAGATCACCAGTACAAAGTCGGTATCCCCAATTACAAAACTAACACTTATTATAACTCCTTTGTTCCTCGCACTAGCTCCGATTGGAATCGCCTTTCCGCTGACATAGCCTCCATAACCAGTATTATTGATTTTAAAAATGCCTTGTTTGTTAGTTTTTGATTAACCATTTTCTAGTTGGTATTACTGTTATAACATTGTGTGAATATTTTTGAAGTGTCTGAGCAAGCGTGCATTAATTACTGTATTATATTTCATGTATCATCAACTGTACCTTTGTCGCCTATTCCCCCCACTCCCCTCTGTAATGCCCTTCGGGGCCTTGAGGGTAAATAAATAAATAAATAAATACAATCCTGTACGTTCACTCTATTCACAGCTAAAATGACCTCCATTTTTATTTTCTATTCTTATTAGCGTGTTTAAAGCATTGCCTACTCAAATATTTATGAAAATGAGTCTAGACCGCGGCACCATGTAGTTCCATCCTGCATTTGAACTTCTAAATATTTCTCGCTGTTTCAGTGCTGTTCTGGTGTTTCATCGCAAAGTAATGAAGTAATGAAATGCCAGAAACTAACCAAGGCAGATACTACGAATATGGCTACTGGAGCAGGAGCCTGAACAACGGCGAGATTGCTTTGCTTCCCCTTTAAAATCCTGAATTTAAAATGCTCCTCTCACATATTCAGTAAACCATCTTGTCAACGGCGGTAGTAAGCTTTCCCCACGCGTGCTTTTGCGCAATATGAAAACCTTCAATTTTTGTGTAGACCGTGTCGTCTAATTACGCGTCTACCTTGTGGAGAAAAAATGAGGATGATGATGATGCCTCCAAGGTACGGTTGCAGTTCTCCATGCATTCGTTTTGGAAGAAGATGTTTTCGTACACTAAACGCTCAATCATTCAACCCTAGGTGAACTAAACTTGAATACAAGCATGTGCACTCAGATTGTGGTAAATCATTGCATTATTTATTTGCATAAACCAAGAAATAGAGCTTAAAGCTGGGGTAATGGGTGCATATTGGTAACAGGTAAAAAAACTCGCAAAAAAGACACAGCGCTGAGATTTGTGTCTGTCGTATACTTGTCCCTGTGTCTTCTTGCGCTGTTTTCGCCTGTAAACCAACGAACGCTGGTCGTATTTGATCCGCACGCCAATAAGCTGCGATGTCTCCCTGCGTTTGTTTAAAGATTCTCCGTTGGAAAACTGGGCATTCCAACGAATATCAATTCTCTGTCGACTTACCGCTGTGTAGGCATGGGTAGAAACGCTCTATAAATGTCGTCGCGTTAACCTTGTTTTATAAAAAAATCTGAATGCCAATCACTAAGAGCATTACGCTCCTGGAATCTGCAAAAAAAAACCTGGAAATAATAGTTAAGAAGAAAAAAGCCTTAGACATAACCTTGAGACTACAATGACAAACTACGCATGGCGTACGTGCGTACGCAAATGATAATATTTAGCCTTGTAACAAAAACAAACGTTATTTAGCAAAAGTAAACCCAGGGGCGCCTTTTGGACTGAGGCAATACTATATACGTTTTTGTTTCAGTAGCACCAGCGAAATTATCTATCAAATTCAATAAAAAAAATGTATTGTTTTTTCTTACCGCACGACGATTAACATCGTTGCCTTTTCTTGGCATCCAATAATTATAATTTATCCAGTCGCTTCTCGCTATGCAGGATAATGACGAAGACTGACTCTCACAACGGATAGTCTAAATAGTTTTGTATGACTATACTCGAAAAAAAAGTTTCGCAATGTCTCCACCAATTACACCGAATTCGGGCTATTTTTGTTGGAAGTTAAGCAACCAGGATAATCATTTGATTACGAAGCCCAAGATCTTTGAGCCGGGATAGAGTTTTAGCTTCGCTAGCGGCTTTGGTGATGAGATAAAAGATCTTAGGACACGAATCGACTTTTTTTTTGTAATCGAAAAACTGGTTTGGGAAGAGATTTAGACCGGGTACATTAATTACACGATTAGCCAATATTCTCTGAATCCTGAACATGCTGCTCCCTGTCGCGCAATTCACAATTTGAGTACTTGTTATATCTTACTTTTACGTTTGATTTGAACTCCGGAATCAGAAACTGCGACACAATGGGCAGAGGGAAGGCAGTCAATAAAGAATATAAACCTCTTTTAATAGAATAGAATAGAATAGTTTTATTTCAGGCTTTCTTCCAACATACAATTTCCAGAGCCGTCTCACTTAAGCACATGTGTGCTTGTGTGCGAGAACGGGCAGTCCAATTGTACAAGTGCTCCCCTCCCCCCAACGCATTACTACAGAAAAAAAAAAAGAAGGGAAACAACAAGAATAAAACAAAAAAAAAATTGCAAGAATCCGTGGTGTGTTGTGCTGTGGCCTGATAATCATTAACACTTCGCGGATTGAACTTTGCGTCGCACAAATATATCCGTTGCATTCATCCCGCGTAAAAAGAAGAAACACCGCATGCAGCAGTAGCGAAAACCAAAAACGACAAGTAACGCTCAACAAGGAAAATTCCTATCCCAGCGAAAAGAATCATGAAAAATATATAAATATATAAAAAGATACCGTAGATATTGCTCGTGAATCAGCCAGATACTAAGCCGATAATGAAACGCAAGCGCAACAAGAAGATATTCGAAACTAAATGTTCAACAGCAAAGTCATTAAAACAAAAACCAACACAAGCAGGGCCATGAATCGGTAATGAGCAAAGAAGCGACAAAAATTGCTTGTCATGAGTGACGAGACGAGATCATGGATAAAATATAAGGGCACCGTTCCAAATTCAAATCGACCTGCTTTGACACCATTTCAATATTTCTTTTTGCTGTACGTAACATTGCCATTTCCTGCAAATTACCAGGAGGTTCAGTTAAAGATTCGGAACATAATAGTTTCTTGATCGTGTTCCATAATTCGTATATACTCTAGGAATATTATATTCTCGGTCCTCCTAAGCTGTTTTTGTCCGGTTGACTTTGTCTTGTAATCAGTCGTGAAGTAGTTTGACGTGATGATTGTATAGTGCCTCAGATTGCCTATCGCCAGAAGATTAAGTTTGGTAAGCTGTTCTTCGAATGGATGTGCTCGAGCCAGGTTCCATAAGTGACGTTCTTTATCATTCTTTTTATCATGTTATCAATTTTTTGCTTTTTGGTGTTCGAACAGAATGCGTATATGGTAATGGCAGCTTCCCTTCGTTTGAAATAAATTGGACACCGTAACTAAACATTATACTCGACATCATCTCTGGGCATGTGCGACAGAATTTTACGACACAGAAATTTAATCGATCACGAGCCTCAATTCAATAATCAACAGGCCCGTTTGTGTAAGACAAAGCTTAACATTTGCGATTGTTTTGGAGAAAAGTTCACATAAAATTGTTTCTGGTTCTTGGCGCGTTCTGGAAATGAACTGCGGCGATAGACCAAACATTGCACACTTGTGCACACACACTGCTCACATGAACACCATGCTGCACATGGTGTTTATGCAGCATCGTTTCGTCACTTGACCCAATGGCATGACAGGACACCGTGACGCCACGTGGCATTACAACGCCACGAGACACTTAATTTCCTCTAAACTTAACAGAGAAATGTCCACGCTAATACTGTCGGTGCAAATTCTCCGCTAAAATTAGCAGCAACGTTGTGACGTCATGTGACGACGTCACGTGACACAGTGACCTCACAATGTAAGGTCCCTGCGATTACCCGCTAAACCTAGCATAGTAGTTTTCCCCGCTTAGTTTAGCGAGCCATTAGTTAACGTACTCGAGAACACACGGTGTCCTGTGCAAAACCTCCCCAATAACAATTATCACCGTAAATAAAAAATAAATAAAAAAGATCCTTATTGTGAGAGAATGTATACAGTCACTGATAGAGTGAGGACGACCGTGCGTGTGTTTCAAACGCCCATGCTCCAGCACTCGCTCTATGGCTTCCACTGTGCTTTGGCTGCACGCTAGCGCTCGTGGTGCAGGAAATCCGGAAACGCTGTCGAAGGTAGGATGCACTCGATGGAGGCGGTACAGCTGAAGCTCTTCTCCTAGTCGTTCTCACCTCTTCAGTGATCCATAGTGAGCCTAGTCTTCTACAGAGAACGAGCGAGAGCGGTGGTGTACTCATTTATTGCATTGGTGATGTTTCGTTTTTGGATGGCATCCTCATCCGTATGCCGGAGGTGTTTCACCCACAAAAAACTATAAAGCTTCTCTCAATGCCCAAAGTGCCAATGTGCATTGGCTATTAAGCGAATCTTTGTTTTTGTGAACCCGAATCTTGAAAACAAAAAGGTCCTTACAACTGCTCCTCTTTTTCCCACTGCAAAAACAAAACAAAAAATCATGATGCGTATTTGCTTGCTCGTGACGTCATCAAAACATGTTGGATGACATTCCTAGTTTTCCTCGCCGAGATAAACATGTATAGTGTTTCAGAGAGTATCCTACAGAATGTACACAATCTGAAGCGAGGCCACCACAATCATCGCAACTCTGATGTCAATGCAAGCCCATGCATTGAATTTCCTAGTGCCGCCGTTTCTCTCCACAGTTTTGGGGCCAGAACCTCTACTGAAGTTCTCATATTACAACAAACTGTAGACTAACCAAATCTGTAAGTCTACTTTACGGCAGAACACAAAGACAGCCAATCACGGCAAACAATAGAAGGATACCAACGAATGAAAAAGCTTAGAATACGATTAGACAAAAAAGCGATGTGCGTTATGACAAAGATAATTACGTTCACTTACTACTCATTGTGTCCGTGCAAATTAGATTTTCTAGAAATCTAATCGTATTTTGAGCTTCATCAATCCCTGGGATCCTTCTATTACTTTCCGTGATTGGCTGCCTTTGTCTGTTACCAAAAATAACCTTACTTATTTTTTGTTTTGTGGTTATCCGTTAGCCCACCGCATTGACATGTCAATTCGTATACTCTGCGAGCGAGTCGCACAGGTGCTTTTGAGTGCATTAATTATATCTTGATTACATCCCGAGCTCCCCACGACAAAGTCCTGCCTATTTATTTACACGCCACACAGCCGGTCATTTCGAGCAAGAAACTCGCGGTGCAAAGGAATAATGTTGACACGATGTAAAGATTCTTAAGGGAAATCGTAACATTCCGTACTGCAGTGCTGTTCACAGTCTGTCGCCCGCTCAGAACTCAAGGCAGGTTTTGTTTCTTGATCATACTCTTCTCCAGCTTTGTGCTCCTTCCAATCATTCCCGGCGAATCAGTGTGTAGATGGCAATGATTGGCTCCTGCCTTGTTGCTTCGGAAAGTACCCGCGCGCGCGTCGTTCATCAACAACGTGGCGATAGGTAGTTCGGGCACATGGAGGATTTCATTTCATATCCTGCATAGATTAGGTTCTGTCTCAGTATATTCTGAAACAAAATATGTATGCTGACTATATCCTCACTAGAACTAAACTAAAATTTCTTGCGACATATATTTAGTTTTCGAGGTTTTATTTCAAAGAAACCCAAGGATTATTTGGAAATTTCGGTGATTGCCACACGTTGAGTATTTCGGTGCTTTTTTTTTAAGGACAGAGAAACTGATATAATTAGGTTTAAACAAGCTTACATTGTCACAAAGCTCAGCATTCGTGGAGAAGCGAAGGCTGTCGGCACACCGAAAATATTTTGTTTCCCCCAGGACTCTATTATTCCGAGAAGCAGTTTTAGAGGAATGTATTTGTAAGGTCGTGAGACTCAAAATGTAACTTAATTAACCTTTCTATGTCCCTTTTATTTTCTTATTTTTTCTCTTATAATTTTCTTATTTCTCTTATTTTCAAGAATTATGAAATCAAATCATGTGCAGAAGAACACTCACATGCGCATAACATTCCATGTGCCCACAGTTTACGCCATTTAATTGTGTGTTCAATAGGAGCCAAGAAATAATTTGACGAGATGTCGAGTCACTAATTAGTAATGACTTCTAATCAGTAGGTAAAAAAAGTGGCAAAGACCGACCTAGAATAAAACATGAAACATATATTTTTAAATGTACGGATTAATTTGTCCGAACCATTCTTCACATCTAATCTTTAGTTGATGTTTAGACCATACGTAGAACCCTTCCCACTAAAAATTATAATATGGCTGTTTGAGGAACATTTTGTTGAAACTTGACTTTCAGAGTCTTCTGTCGTGTCAAATGTATTTTTCGCAAATGATCCTTACTTGAATATAACGATATAGTACGTATTGAATACGTGTTTGCTTAAGCCAGATTGTGTCAAAAACATTATATTATAACGAACATATGTTATCATGCAAGCTAGGTAAAGTATCGTCAAAAAGGGTAGGTTTAATTTTTTATATATAAATACGCATAAAAATGTTATGGCCATATGGCTTTTTTAGTAGGGAGTGAGAAATCGTGTAAAATGTTTCCTTGTCATGCGAAAGTCATTTGAACCTTGTAAAGCACCCAAAGACACAACCTGCGATTGTCACTGAATTCTCAAAAGTTGTTATTGTCTCTTTAAAAAAAAAACCTTAACACTAAATATACGACGCAAAACCGCTTTTAATTTTCGCCCTAGTAAGAATCTGCTTAGCATAAATATACTTTTATAAACATTTTTAGACATGGCACTTTTTTCCACCACGATTGAAAATTAAATTTCCCACACATGATAAACATAAAATTGTCCCGATGAAAAACCATGAAAGTTGTGTGAACTACGATAATAATTATTAAGAAAAAAAGAAGAAACTACGAACCGAGTATTTCGGTTGCCGCATTAGTGCTCTTTCACTTTTTTTAGATATGGGGATGAGAAAATGCATACGAATGTCGTCTGTGTTCATAACCGCATGGCAGATATTCGTCCTCGACTACGAGACGTCGTTGGTAATACCTTCGCAGAAACGTAGATCTATCACATTTCCAATGCCAAGCTGGAAAACTTCTCGGGTCGTCAAAAACGCATCGCTCCTTCGGAATTTGTATATAATGTTATGTCGGTGTCCGATACACGAACATTTTCAAAAGTCTTATGTGTGCAGAAAATAATGGCGTTAAAATAAACGCCATACCGAAGATAGGCCGGAACAGGAAAAGGTGTATTGTCTTGTTTCGGTTTATCATTGTCTTCGTGTTGACTTCGGCAATGTTTTTTTCCACGTAATTAATAACTACTTTAAGCCATCAATTGTTATAAGTGTTTATTGAATTCTACACTTTTATTCGACGATTAGAGCAGTAGAACAACACAACGTGTGTCAATGTCTCTTTATTTTGATATATGCATTAGTCAGAGAGTGTTCTTCTAGAAGAAACCTTTGTAACTTCTTAAAATGTATGCTTCGGCGAGTTGGATATTCATACTGTAGGAGAAGCTTCTCCTACAATACAAACCTTTGTAAAGTGAGTTTAGACCGGAAAGCCAAAATGCACATAGAGTTTGCAGACCTGACGGAATTAGAAAATCTAAGATATCCCTTAATTGTGTTGTCCATGGTGTGTCGTACTAAAAGAAAGTTATGATATTGCATTTATCCTCAAAAAGTTTATGCAGTCACCGTTAACCATATTACAGACGCTTAAATATTTGTCATGTTTTCGATGTATTCAATGCAACCTTGCAAGTCATCTTCGCTAGAAACATAGCGTTCCTCTATTTCACGTTTCATTTGGCTCTCTTGTACGTCTTTTAAGTTGTATTTTTATAAACATTCTATATTATTTATATTTTATTTTACATTGGGAATGTGCATTCTGTATAAACCGTATATATTAGCTATTGAGACTTGACATTTTCTAGATTTTTGTTTGCGTTTTTTATGTTTTTATTGTTTTTTTTAAATGCGCTTTTTTCCGTCTAAGGCAAGCACAGTGCACCATATAAATGCATTAAAGTTGTTTGTAGGCACTACGACAAAAATAAAGCATGAATAATATTTCTATTTCTGACAGCATACGATAAGCGTGGTCGTATTTTATGTACCCCCAGTACTAAAATTCATTACCACGCTTCTATTATTTAGGGAAAAAAATACAATCCGTTTTATATGTTATACATTTATTCTTTCACGTAGAGGACGTTTTTATTCTGCATTGCATGAACATCCATCACACACGTGGAGATTTCACTTAAATGAACATATTTTAGGTAATTTAGAATGTATAATTCACATGTCCTTTAGTCCTCTATTCTTCACTCAAAGGAGCCGTTTTATATGCAAGAGACGAATGCTTTCATCTGATCATATAAATATTTATTACGATTCAAGTGTATTCGCTTGAACTTTAAATTCATGGCAGTGACTTACAGTTGCAAAGCTAAGTGAGGTTGTATCATCCTAATTTAAATCGAAATGGGGAAGAATCTCTTCCATTAAACAGAATCCTTGTACAAGTGTAAACTGACTGTCATGCAAATGAAAGACTTAATGTTTTATTTGAGTCATGTTTGGTATAAGAAATTACATAATAATAAAACTATAAAAACCGTTAACAGCGAAAGCAAATTCAGATAAAGAAAACGATGGGTTTCAAAACAGGGAAAGCAGGATCTCGCCGTATACTTGATTACATGAGCTTGGCATTTTTTAGTGTGTCGGAAATATAGGCAATCAGTTTGCCATGGCGCAGAAAGCTTTTTGTAGTATTACCATTATTCGTTTCTTTGCTTAGTAGCAGTTAAAGATCTCATATCTTTATATATTTTTATTCCATTTTGAATGCTACCGCTGCCTCCTGCACTCACAGACTGGTTTGCCTCTGAATGGCACTGAGTCCCTGGAGAGAGTTTTTTCGAGATCGTATCGGGCTTTTGGAGCTGGTGAGCTGGTCGAGACGTGTCTCCATTTGCAACGGTCATTAGGGATCATTGACAAACCGCGGCGGTCGAGACGGCCTTTGTGAGGAGAGGCGCTCTTCGAGACAATGAAGCGAATTCTGAGAGCCTAAAAGAATCGAAACCCCGAATCTTTAGAGTAGTGTTGCAACGCTTCTAGTATTCAGGTTTTCGAGGCTGTACGCAGTGTCCTTTTTTAGCAATTGTATGCAAGTTGGAAACGTTTCTAAACGTTTTTCTAAATTGAAATACGCACCGCCGCAACAAAATTTTTGGTATCTTAAATGTTCCTATATATCTTCAATTTAACTTTTTTTTTCAAAACTTGCTTAATTTTTTAGACCTTTTTTAATTTGTTTATGACGTCTATGATCGCTTTTTAAGTCGCAAAAAAACGTTACTTCGCTTCGTGATATTACGGAACGCGATGTGGAGTCCTCTGACGACAGACCACGTGCCCCGTCCGGTGGCACGACAGGAGAGGTGTGACTTAGAAGAGTCGCCGATACCATCAATGCCCACGGCAATAGCGACAATGAGATTGATCTAAATAGGATATGTTCCCAAGTTAAACTGCGTATTCCATTACAAACTCGAGAATTATGTTATAGACGGGTAGAATGGGAGGTAGAGGAAGAGATGAAATCGCGCGGGGGCGTCCGAGCTCTAGTATGATCAGCGGGTATAGACGCGAAGCTCACTGTCTCGGTTTCTTACTACACCGCTGGCTTTGCTCATTGCTCAAACGTG
Source organism: Ixodes ricinus (assembly GCA_037355805.1). Lineage (NCBI taxonomy): Eukaryota > Metazoa > Arthropoda > Arachnida > Ixodida > Ixodidae > Ixodes > Ixodes ricinus. The sequence goes on along the minus strand of JAZHYW010041037.1, from coordinate 108,810 downwards.
AACGCCGAACGCCGGACGCCGGTCGCCGGCATCCGGTGTTCGGCTTTCGACCGCGTTTGAACAGGGAGTGTAGACAAGAGCAGTTAGGTTTCCGTCTACCCACTAGTTCATCCAATCATAGCTCGGCGCTCTAGCGTCCCCACGTGCTCTCGTTTCCTCCTCTCCCTCAATTGCTATCCGTAGAGCCCGCAAGTGTGTGTTGAGAAGGTGGGAAGTGAATGGACTAAGAATGTTAGAAGACAAGTACCTACCCTGGCCGAGTCCGTGGCTGCGACCTACGAAGTGACAGAGAACTGCGACAACGTTTCCGCAAGGAACGTTCCGCACCATGAGTGTCGTTTTTGGCAGACAATAACTGGGAGCGCGTTGTGAGCGTGCGCAGTGAGTAACCGGTTCAAATGAACGAATGGATATATAGATGGAGCCATATAGCGAAACCCTTTCACTCAGGCCGTGACTAGCTGGCGGAGCTACCTAGCCACTTCTTTTATTAAAAACTGCAAATCCCTGCCTCATAAAAGAAAAAAAAAGACATTAGGGTGAATATTTTTAACGGTAATAGCACTAAACATTACGATCTAGGCTACGGAATCGACTTTTGACAGCGCATAGGAGAGAAATGCAAGAAGTGAACCCCTGCTTCATAAAAAAAAAAAACATTAGGGTGGACTTTTTTATTGGTAATAGCTCTAAATGTTACGATTTGTGCTACTGGAGTGACTTGACAGCTTATAGGAGAAAAATGCTAGATGAAGCTAAACTAGCTTCGACCGATGGATATATGTGTTAGTATAGAACTCCATGAATGTATCAGTTCTAATGACTTCATATAATACCTGATCTAAGATTCCTCGAGTACTCGTATACTGCGGAGTCCTCCCGACACGAAGACAAGTTTTCGTCCGACCTGTTAGTGCGTCGGAGACATACATTGCTTACGGACATCTTGAGTGTCGTAGCTTATACTCCTGTTCACTTTACGTTTGACCGTAGCCAATGCTCCAGTTCGACGGGGCCAGTGAAGTGGCTCAAAAGTTGCATCGTCACGGCGCCTATTGTGTTTGTGCGGTTGCTATCCGTGATTAAACCAATACCGCACTGTAAAGGCGCCGTTGCCCCGCGCTTTTTCTTTTTTGCGCGGTATTTGTTTAGTTGGTGACCACAAAACCCCAAAGAAACCGAGCGCCGTGACTAATGCACCCTTGTCTCTGCTTGACTGCCTTCATCGGATCTCAGGCCTGGTTCACACTTACAGCTAATCCGCTGCCGCCGAAGCGGAATCGGCCGTGGCAATGCACAGTGGACGCTACGCCCGGCGGCCGAATTCTTGCAGATTCGCCCGCCGATTCGCAAGTGTGAACCAGGCCTTTAGAGTGAACTGCGGTCGAACTTAAGGCGGAAGAGAGGGTAGTGATTTTATAACTGAAAAGACAAGAGGTTCCATGAGAGGGGCGAAGGGAGGCGACTGGTATCCTGATTGTCATTTCCAGAGCCGGCGATCTGTCCTCGAATTTCAGAGGCACGAAATATATTAAGTATAGGCTCCGCTCAGCCCGGTTCCGTCCGGCCGTTTTCGAAACTTCTTCAGTGCGGCGGCGAGCAGTTTAGCTTATGCTGCAAACACAACGGCCCACAGTCTCAAAAAATCTGGAGTACCCTTTTTCCCCGTAAAGCAGTTGAAAGATCCAATTGTGGCAAGTCGCGCTGGGATATTGGAAAATAACGATGCTAATTATATGTTCATACGGACCTAAAAAAAAGCAGTTTGCGTTTTGGCACTGAGCGCGGTGAAACGTCATGCTCACTGGCACTGCGCAGACTGCTTTAGAGTTCTAAAACATATTATCAACCTTGTCATTCGCCGCTATCGTAGATTGCAAGCAAGTGCTTTGCGGGAAGTAGGCACTTCAGCTTTTTCTAGACTGCTTTGAATTTCAAAATTCTTCTTCAAACCGAAATGGTTGCCGAAGAAAAAAATTCATTCGTTCAGTTCTTGTGTGACTAAGTCTAAATGAGATAGGTACACGCACTTTGCGCAATAGTTTGTGCTCGAAATATTGCGATTACCTGTATTTGTTTATTTAGGTGATATTTACGGTTGAAGAAAAGCGCTTTAAAACTCTATGCGTCACTGCCTTTGCCTAGACTTAGTGGAGCGAAAATGCTGCGAAAACGCGACTAGTTTTGTCCGGCGGCGTTAGCTGCACCGTAGCCTTCCAACAGTGGCTTTTGTGGCACAGGCAAAGTGTGCTGCCGGTCGAAGTTTGTCGGGTGTTCGTCGCGTATTCGCTCTTTTATTCCCAAAGCTTAGCCCAAAACTCGTAAGCAACATTTTCTAGTAAGCAATTTCAACTCAGCATGTCTTCTTTTTTATATATAACATATATATAACATTGACGTCACTCCATTTAATGTTCATAAGTCAAAACTTAGATATTTATACGTCTATACTTAGAGTTTCCGTAAAAATAAAATTCTTAAATTATGGCTGCTGTTTGCAACGGATGGGGAGCGCTTATTTTCACATCGCGTAGACGAACCAAATTTTTAAAATAAAGATTTATTTTGCAATTGTTTAAGGGAGTTTCAAATTGTGTTGGCGCATCTTGCAGCTGAAAATGTATACGATTTTAGAAAGAGAAAACCAGAACGGTTTATTTTGAATTGCTGCAAACTTTCGTGTGTTTAGGTTCAGCAGCTTTCAACAACAAAAATATATAAATTCCTCTTTTTGTTTTTGTTGTAGAGCTTTTGATTTATGCTTCCTACTAAAGTGCTGGGATCACTCTCAATCCCTACCATTGCGTTTTGAAATGGTTCGCGTCTCGAGAAACGACGAACATATTTCGCTTTCTCTCCAGAAAATAACCTACATAAAAATATGCAATGAAAGCAACATTTGAAAAATGAAAACAATTGAAACCCCCAAAAATGTGGGACTTTCCAGTTAGATCCCACGCGACTTTAGTGGCCAAGTTCCTTTCTATTTTCAACCCAACTTTTTCCCCCACCCACATTTTGTCCACTAGCGTAACCTTTTAAAATACTTAAAAAATGGCCTAGTTTCTTTTCTCATACAAAAAAAACGAAATAAAAAAATGAAAAACAAATCGTTATTTATTGTGGCGCTGAAAATTGCAAGAATAATATCGAAAAAGAAAGACACAGTAGCGATGTATTTTGATTCATATCATTGTTGTGTGCGAAGTGTCTGAAAAAAACACTTTTGTTTTTGGCAGTTCAGCTTGGACTCAGTCGGTTTTCTTCACCGCTAAAAAAACATTAGCTATTCAGACCCCGTCGCATGTAGTGCTGATCCCACAATTTGTTTTCCCAAACCCCAAGAAAATATGAGGGTGACAAGTCGATCATGAATCTTGAATAATACATGAAATATTCTTTTTCATATTTATTACTTTCTGAATACTTCGCTGTTTTGACTGCGAATATTCAAGAATGTGTAGTCATTTCAAGACGGGGGAAATGTTCGCGAACGTAAACAGCATTCTTTGCAACTTGCATGGGATTGCTAAAGAACACAAGTCACTTGCTGCCGAGAGCCCAAAAAGCAATACATAAAAAAGTGAAAGCCAAGCTTACAACTCCCTGTAACGCCGAATCTAGAGCGCAGCTCTTGAGGAGGAGGAGGGGAGGGTACGGGGGGGGGGGGGCAAGTGACCTCGGGGAAGGGGAGAAGGGGTCACATGGCCTCAGGGGGGTCACTTGACGTCACTGATGACGTCATCAATGATGATGCCGATGACGATGTGGATGCCGATGACGTCATCAGTGACGTCACTGATGACGGGTCACCAGTGATGATGACGATGACGATGCTGGATGCCGAAGACGTCATCAGTGACGTCACCGATGACGTCATCGGCATCCGCATCGTCATCGTCATCATCACCACGTGACCCTGGGGACCACGTGACCTCGGGATCACGTGACCTGGGGGGCGGGGGGTCACGTGACCTGGGGGCCACGTGACCTGGGGGTCACCTGACTTGGAGGCCACGACGTGGGGGAGTCACGTGATCTGGGGGGTCACTCCGACCTCGGGAGGGCCACGTGACCTGGGGGTCACGTGGGGGGTCACGGTGACCTCGGGTTGCATGCAACTCAGGTATGGCCGGGTGCAACAGCCTTGCATGCAACTCAGGTTGCATGCAACCTGAGTGTCGCTATTGCAGCAACCTGAGTTGCATGCAACCTGAGTTGCATGCAACTACCGAGTTGCGTGCAACACCCAGTTGCATGCAACTCAGAGTTGCATGCAACCTGTTGCCGCCTAAGTTGCGTCGCCGTCGGCGTAACCACCAAGTTGCATGCAGCTTAGGTTGCATGCAACTTAGGTTGCATGCAACTTGCGGTTACGCCGACGGCGACGGCGACGGCCGACGCCGCCTCAAGCCGGAAACGGGCGCCTAAGAGCTGCGCTCTAAAAAATGAAACAGTGGTAGCACGTGTGTTTCTCTCTACGTCGAACGTATGGTGAGACATCTCTCAGTCTTGGGGAGGTTCGTTTAAAAAAAGTAATTTGTTACAATTACAGTAAGGTTTAAAATAGAAAATGATTAGCGAAGCTGCCGTTACAGGCACCGCAACCAAAATGTCCACTCGTTATACGGAAGTCATGCTTACTTTAAAAAGGTAGCGACGTTACTTTTTAGTTGCTTTTGCACAGCATGTGGATACAAATAACAAGATTTTCTAATCACATTCGAATGTGGATATGGCTTGGTTATGATTTGAGAAATAAAGGATTCGAACCCTGCCTTAAGGTGAACATGACAACTCTAATTGTGAAGTCTGGAAAGTGCAGAGAATGGCTAGGTTGTACTCATTAAGATTACATTGTTACGAAGGTGTGCGGCCGGCGGCAAAATAACAATGACGCGTCCACTCAATCGGATAGAAAGGTTTAAGGACGATACAAGGGAGGGAAAAGTACGCTGATGCGAGCTGGTTAGGAAACATAATTAAAAAAGAAAAACCTGAAACTGGGACGAATGAAAAAATCGTGGTCTAAAAGTCTGCAGACACACAGACATAGGATACAAAGCCCCCGACACATGTATAGACGAATGACTGCTGCCGGCCGCCTAGAATGAAAATATTCTTGAACCTGCAGCCCCTCTTCACAGCACTGCAGACCTCTGTGCAAGCTACAACCGCACGACGTCACGATCAGGGCTGGGGAATTCCTCTGGACGCTATCAGCACAAACAAGGCTGAGGACAGGGCAGGGGACCATAAGCTGGCGTCTGTCTCTCGATACCTTCCATAGTTCCTATTGTTCACGGTGCTCTTCATCAAAACCCTCGCAGCTCATCATTCGCTGAACCTCTGTCTCACAGTCACTTTGAAATTTGCGGTAGTCCGATGGGCGGAGCTGTGCGGCGGGGCTACGGTCTGGAGATCGATCGGCTGCGGCGGAGGACTGCTGCATCCAAGATCCGGAGTGATGACGACGAAGAACGAAATATGATGTACCCCTGCACCTCCGCCAAATGTTTCGCAGATGTGTGCGGCCGGCAGCAAATAAGAACGACGCGTCCACTGAATGAGATAGAAAAGTTGTATGGAAGTCGGGCCGTGAGCGCGGAGCGTGGCGCGTGATGGTCAGGCCAGCCACTGCCCAACTGTCGTCGTCGTCTTCGCCACAATATATTAACCCTCACGAAACTGTAAAAATTTACGACAAAAGTAATTGCCGTGTATTATCTACGTGTTCGCCACGCATAGCAAATACAACCTATTGATCCCAAACAACGGCGGATGCAACCGGAGACACCGGCAGGAGAGCCGAGGGGCAGCTGGGCCACGGAGAGCACGGGGCGCCTGGAAGCCACAGACTGGGCGTGGTCGCCGACCAGAAAGGACGCTTCTCGTAACACCAACCGATTCCAATCTAAAAAGTTAAATAAATATATCCTTACATTATCTCGTATTAACCGGTATATCGCAGTAATATTGTTAGTTTTATTGTTACTTCAGAAAAAGTAGTTACGCTTCGAAAATGGGACTCGTGACCACACTTACAAGTTTCATTTTGAGAACTGTAGCGTGTTACAATATAAAATTATTAAAGCAGTAACCAAGTTACGTAACGCGTTACCTGTAATGGGTTGGCCACGGTCCCACTGAATGTGGCAGTTTAGGTACTTTTTGGCAGGTCATTACTCATCTCCTTTTAAATACTGTTTTGTGGGATTGATGTCATTCGAAAGGCAATGCAATCCTCTTTCATTTGATATTATGTATGTATTGGTTTATACTGTTCATGCGCATTTGTAGCGTTGCGAATATGATGGCGCGGACCCTCACTTGCTCCGCTGGTTCATGTTTTATGAACGATTCATTAAAGATAACACGGTTCCAATAGAGCAGTTTTGTTAAGATGATGTCGGAGCAGAATGTAACGATATACTTTTTTGGTATTTGCACTACTTTGTTTTTTTCAGCTCTCCAAATATTGCCCTAAAATTGACATTTTTCAGCACAAATATGTTTTTAATGACAAACGCTAGGGCAATGAAATTAGCTACAGATGTAGTGCTTATAATTGGTAATATGCAGAAAAAAATTTAATGTTGTGTAAAATTTTTTTGTTTAGATATTCTATATCAAACGTAGCACTTTTTTGTGCTTCGAGTCATGGTAATTCAAATGCCGCTGAGTAAATAATTAAACTATGGTAAAATCTTTTATAACATTTAGAACTACAATAGTTGCCCAAGAGGTGGACGGTGGCTTTTTTTTATTTTCAAAGTCATAACGCTCCGGGAGCCCTTCAAACTTACCTGTTTTTGACGCACATCTTTTTTGGACATCAAACAGATTTATTGGCATCTAATAACATTTATTGTATGGAATAGATATACATTGCGATGTATTAGATTTTCCCAATGATCTTGCTTTGGTTTCTTGATAGTTGTAGAGCTTAGCTAATTTTAAAAACAATTAAAAACTGTTTGGGTGTTTTGTTGCGCTACCTGGCGGATGGCAGACAAAACTGCTGATTTCTAAGTTCAAAAAATTTTCGAGGGCGGCGTTGGCGTCTGTATCATCATCAATCTCCGTGTCGTTTTACCTTCACATTTAGAAAATATATTTGAAGATTTACTATCGATAAATGAACGGTTTAAGTACTGGGTCAGGTTAATAAATCTAAGACAAATAATTACACAAGCGTAGCGTGATATAAAGTGTTCATTATTCGATATAATTGAAATCAATAAACGATAAAGACGAAGAGGGAAAGAATACACCCGAGTTCACTTCATGCCTAGAGTCACTAAATGAGCTGCGCTTAAAGTATCGGCACTCCGTTCCCCAAAATTGTTTTGGGCGCCGCCATTTTGGGTCTTGTGCAGAGCAAACGCAACTGCCGATCGTCATGATCCAAAAGTGCGACTTCCTCTGCATTAGATGCGGTGCTAGGAAGCTGATGCAATATTGCTATGCTCTGTCGCGGGTTGTTTAAACATTCGTGGAGGACGGAAAAGCGTTTCCTGTGATTTTAGATAAAGCTTCAGATAACTGGCAACCATGATTTTAAGCCACAATATGGCCAAGTGTCGTTACTCTGAAGCGTAGCTAATTTACTGGCACTAGCGGGAACAATGAGGAAGAGGCAGGTGTCAAAAGGTAGTGGCTTGTGGAATCCACGGGGCTCACGTCATGGCCCCTCCAGGTATTACAAGCTTCTTGAACAAGGGCATGAATAGTGTCATTAAATAAGCTACGCTTCAGAGTAGCGACACTTGGCCATATTGTGGCTTAAAATCATGGTTGCCAGTTATTTGAAGCTGTATCTGAAATCACAAGAAACGCTTTTCCGTCCTCCACTTTAAACAGTTTGCGACAAAGCAAAGCAATATTACATGAGCTTCCTAACACCGAATCTAATGCTGAGGAAGTCGCAATTTTGAATCATGACGATCGGCAGTTGCGCCTGCTCTGCACAAGCACCAAAATGGCGGCGCCCACAACACTGTCGGGGAAGAGAGTGCCGATACTCTAAGCGCAGCTCATTTATTGGCCCTACTTCCCGCGAACCTCCTTTCCCCTGACTGAAACTGAAACTAAATATGAATAATACACCATTATTATAGCTTATTTAGTTTTAACCACCTACACATAATGAGAGGAGGAAGCGGCCGGGTAGGAGAAACGCGGGTTTTATGTGCGACTGTTCTAATCAACGTTAGTTCTAACCGTCTCAAAAGAGAGAACGCGCGAGCTTGCGCTGGTTAAAAAAAGACGGTCCAAAGAAAAGAGGCGGCACGCTGTGTTCTTTGTGATTGTGCGTCTAATTGCAAATTGTTGTGTGTATGTTTATACAGCCGGAAGTTAGTCTGCCTTAGTGGGCGTCTGGTGTCTCAGGTGTAGATGAGCAATTTAGCCAGTGCGGTACAACCGCAAACCTGGGGTCTTTAACGTGCACCACGCAGTAGTGATACACGACCGCACGCCGGTATGATGCTCTTCCAGATCGAAACGGGCAGGGGCGGGGTGGGTTCTGCAGCGCGAGCTTTCGCTCCACGTGCTCCGAGCTGGTGTGCGCTAAACATGCACTCGGCCACCGATCGCCCCCCCCCCCCCCCCCCCTTATATAAGTATTTGAAGATCGACGATGGACGTCGATCGTCTCGAGGTAATGTAACGTAATAACATTATATAAATAATAAACATATTGAAGGATTGAACGACTCAATTTTTCAATTCTTGGATTGTAATATGGCGGTAGCCTATTGTACTTACTGTTGATGAAGAGCAATTTGAGGTGACGAGGTAATGATTAAATGATGAGGCTCTATAAGGACGACGATATTAGTGGGTGTCGAACCACAACGTACAGTGCCAGACTTGTTTCAAGTATCGTGTACCCAAAGACCTTTCTTCACCCGCAACAGAATATGGTAGAATCAATGAGGATGCTGCTTTACAACTGTACGTGGAACAGGAAAACTGCAATGTGCAGAAGTGCGGCTTATTCGTTAATATGAAGGACGGATTTCTAGCAGCATTCCCTGATTGACTACTTGGAACAAATGGCCTCGTTGACGTAAAGTGTCCCCGTTCCAAAAGATTCTTGAAGCCTACTGAAACCGCAAAGGAGTATGAGGCGAAAAATAAGAAAAAGGAGCCTGGTGTGAAAGGTCCAAATCACCACCACAGCCTCTACTACCAAATACAAGGGCAGTTACACAATACACAAAGAGAGTTTTGTGATTTCGTTATATTTACACTCAAGGGCATTGATATCCAACGTATTCAGAGGGATGACACCTTCTTGTCAACCATAGAGCCTTTTCTACTCAAGTTTTACATGGAAGGCCCGACTTCCGCTGAAATTCCTCACGTAGACGAGTTGTCCGACCGAATAATCTGCCATTACTCCCGATCTGGGAATCTCTCGATCTTCATTCATGGCCATAGTATCATGAGATCGAGGGGTGTGGCTCTTCGTCCGCCGAACATTGCTTCGGCGGGTGTTTTTACCGTGTAAGATGAGACCGTCGCGTGCTGCTGGAACAAGAACCTGGCGATTCTTCACTGAACTGCTTCTTCCGTAAGCTTCAAGAGGGCTTTCTTCGTTTCGCACACCATCTGTTCTGCTTGCCCGTTAGTTGCAGGATGGTATGGTGCACTAATGTGATGCCTGATGCCGTTTTTTTTTTTTTTGTTTGGGGGGGGGGGGACTTGTTTATTTTATTTGAAGCAAGATTTGGCGCGTTATCAGAGAAAAGTATTTTCGGTAGGGCAGAAGTAGGGAAAAGAGAGCGTAGAACGTCAATGACGCGTTTGTACGGATCGTGGCAGGCATCGTGTAAACTTCCAACCACTTAGAGTACGCATCGACCATGACTCCGCAGATGCGGATACGTTTCGCCACCCACAGACTGAATAGTGGATCGTTTTCAGTTACAGTTCATGATGGCGCTGGACTCGAGGAAGCCTTCGACTCTTTCCACAAAGTTAGCCCAGGTGCCAGCACTTTTGTCGAAAGCGGTAAGTGTTCGAAACGTCGACAACGTCGGTAGCCACGTGCTGTGCTTGACACTGGACGCTTACCATTCGCTGAGAAGAAACTTGCTTGTTCGTCTGCCACGAGTCGTCCGATATCAGGTCATCACCGCTACTCCATCTCCCGACAAAACAGGTCGTCATTGTCCGCATGTCCATAGTTAGCAATCACGTGAACTTATAAATTCCCATACGCTCATAACTTGCCGTCGCTAAACGCCGTTCATTCATAGCGTCTTCATTGCAAATAAACGTCTTCCTATTTATTCTGATGGTTTTCATCATACTCCTCCTAAGCTGTACTTACAACATTATATGTGTCGGTACTTCCGAAAATATTGCAACGGCGTTTGTTTTCTGGGAACTATAATGTAACAACCTTTACAAAATCTTCCGGATCCCGTGAAACACAATATTTCGTTATGTCACTTTTCGGTCGTCATTATAATGGTGAGGTAAGTACCGTAAATTGCGAAGCAGTTTACTTGACGTCCGCTTCCATTGGTGTCTTGGAAGATTGAGTCTACTGAGCGTGCATTCCTGCAGAAGAAGTTTTCATTGAAAGAATATTGACACGTCAATCAACAATTGATTCCTTCTTGGTAAGATTTATTGCGAAAGCCCGTGACAACCGCCGAACCGCATCTCCCTATATCAGAGAACAATTTATACAAAGCCTGACATTCTCGCATACATGCGTTTGCTGGGCCACGCTATTGAGCCAGCTGAGCACAGCTGGCAGCGGCGCGAGCAAGGCCACGAGGGGAACGTGATGGTGCTCGAGCCATCCCACCGTGAACCAATGTTTCGGCCACCCCACGGGTGCGTGTCGCCATCTATTGGTTGAACTAACGCCTTGTTCAAGATGGCTGCCGTGGGACCGCGGCCTTCTATGTTGTAGGCGTTGCCAAAAACAAAAAAGTAACAAAATACGTTAGTCGTTACGTTCAAAACAAAGGAACACGTTACCGACCTACGTTACCTCAAAATAAAAGGAACGCGTTACCGTTACCATTAAAAGTAACACATGTTGGTTTTGCGTTACTTTTCATTTATAAATTGACTGTAACAGCCTTTTTTGGCGACAGTGGTTCAGACACTGGGACAAAGGGCGTGGGGGTTGGGGTGTGTCTAAAGTTCAACGATTTGTTTGGGGAAAAGACAGGAAAAATTGTGAAGGTATAGGGGACTGAATGCGATACTTTATGACTTGGCACCTATACTTCATCTCAGCTTAATGCCACACGCAGCCGACGCTACAAGGTCATGGGATTAAAACGTGCAGCAGCAAGCAGACGGGACAGGTGAAAGAAGACACACAGTCGCTGAATTTACAGCTCAAGTTTAATCGTAAAGGCGCATTTTAACGAACCTATATACGACAAAAAAAAAAGAAGGCACACACGCACCCAATGACACACCAGTAGTTTCCAGCCTCATTATCGCGAATGCTGTCGTCGTGCAAGGAATTTTAAAAGAGTGGTAAGTGGGTTAGTTGGTGTAGCATTGTGAAAGTGTAAACTTTCACAATGCTACACCGACTAATGAAAGTGTAAACTTCTCTGTCGACACCGACGGAGAAGGTGTAGACACACAGAGCGCTGACTTTCAACTGTTTATTTCTTTAAAAAAGGCGCTCACCCGCGGGGTCGCGTACAATCAAAAGCGTCACATCACCTCACATGATCGTCACGTCGGAAACTGCTGATACACGCAATTCGGCAGTTATATAAACCTATCGCGGGAGCACTGACACACCTACCTTTGTTCATTCAAATAAATAAGGCTTCAGTAATCTCTCTAGTCTTGTGTTGACGATGCTTTTCAAGAATATTTGTCTTGATCAAAACGGGAGTACACACACACACACCTATCGCAGTGCACCGCCAAGTCTCCTGACGGTGAAGCCCTCATCGAGAGCGCATGTCGACGCAGTCGGTCATTTATAGAACTGCCTGTATGGCCGATGTATGTTGTACAGCATAGCCTCGATTGTTTACCTTTTTTTTTTAATGTGTTCGGCTCGAGGGTTTTAGCTATGCTCTTTGAAACAGAGGAAATACTATAGTTACAGTTCGAGAGCTCAAGTAATTTTGAACGGTAGCTTTTATACCAGATGTTTTTTTCGAGGCATAGGATTCGATAAATAGAAGATGAGGTTAGGCAATGGATGCAAGCTTTTCACTTCTTAAAGCCTAAAAACTGGAGTCTCCCAATACGACGCTGAGTTACACCTGTCCAACAATAGGCTGAACCAAAGCAGTAAAGTAGGCGACGTTGGTGGGAAGGGCTTGTAAACGAACATCAGCGCAAGCGTTACCTGGTAGTCCGAAGACGTTTTACCGCGAGATCAGGTTTTCAAGACATCAGTCTCTCTAATTCTTAGATTGGGCTTTACACCGGTGGCCTTTTTAGCGGGCAGCTTTCGCATCTGGTTTTCTCGGCTTGAAACTGTTTTTAAGCAGACGCTTCATTGGGGTTGAATCCAATGTGTCCGTACCATTATTCCATCGCTCCAACCAATTGTGCTCCTGCTAACGGGTCGTAATACGGTTTCCATACGGGATCGTGACATGTGATGCATGGTCATAAGAAGACGACTGGTCCGTACAAAACGGGCACCTCTAGCATAGCCGATCCCCGATTTCCGAAATATTCACTATACATGCAGAAGGGTTAAATACCGCCGGGCATCGCTTATCGTCTTCAACCTCCTTCTTCGGGATGTGTCCATCAGTCGCTGCTTACATGTCATGTGCCGGAATATAATTGGCTGCAGAATGATAATGGCATGTTCCGAAATTCTCACTGCCCCGAGTCTCTGAAGTTAGTCGTCAGCTTTGTTGATACGGCCTGCAGGTTGGTCGCTCTTTGCGCACCTCATACATTTATTACCCAGATGAGGTCGCGTGCTTTGTCCCCCCCCCCCCCCCCCACGACCTCTGCCAATGACAGCGCGCACTTGGCTGGTTTCGTCATCGCTCGCCCCCAACGTGTTCTACATGCTGCCCTGTGCATTGGCCTGCCCCTCCTCACGTTGCGATGCACCGAAGACGCGTTTTAGAACGCTTGCTCGCCATATACGGGTCGAAATTGAGAGAGAGGAGGAGAAGAAAGCGCAGGGGACGGAAGAGCACCGAGCTCTGGTTGGAATGGTTAGTGAGCAGATGCAGTGCTAGCTCCCTTTGTCTCTTTTCACTGGTAAAACGCTGAACGCCGGACGCCAGCGATTGATTTTCAAACGTGCTCGAGGAGTGACTGGACACAAAACGCAGCTACCTTTTCGTGGACCCACTAATTATTCCAACCAGAGCTGGGTGCCCAAACGTCCACTCGAGCTCTTGTCCCTCTAATCTCTCTCTGTTTCTACCAGTTTAGTAAATCCTGCGTTGAGGTAGTTACATGGTCAGCAGGTAATTGTCGCTGTGGTGTGACTTTGAAGATCTGAGCCAGTGGCCGGAGTTCACTCTCATCGATCTTGTTGTTGGGATTCGGTCGTGCTATGACTATTCGTGACCCACACGCACGCTCACGAACAGCAAAGGGATTTCTAAACGCTCAACATCTTGCCTCGTGTATATAAATTGCTACTGCGGCAAGAAAAAGTAAAAAAAAAGAACTGCCTCCCAACAATCAAAGCGAAACAAAGAAGGCCAGGTTATTACCCACCGTCAAACGTTTCGACACGTTTCGCAAAGCCCATTGTTATTTCGAGAGCTTTCATCGGTAAACGGGAGTCCCACTTGAGCACGTTCTTCCGTTCTTCAAACAAAGGGGTTCCCCGCTTCGTGATAAACTACAGGCCAGAGGGCGTGTTCTCGAGCAGGCCTTTGATTCGCGTGCGCATTCTACTCTAGGTCTTCCTTGAGATGACAGTGGAGTGAAAGCTACGTATCGGCTGGACCGATGAACAGTCACGCCCCCACTTCCCGTTCCCGTGTACTGGACGTGTTCGTAATGGTGGAGAGAGATTACATGGTATAAGGCTCACTGTTCAATGGACAAGCGCGGACAAAAGTATGCATTCCATTCTGTTGTCAGCTGAAAAGTTTGACGCAGTGGGCAGCACAGACGCATGAAAACAAACGAAGAAAATTAAAAAAAATCAAGAGCTGGACGGAACCAATTATTGTTCAAGGATGGGCAGTATTAAAAAATAACAGCCAAGCTCGTCATAAAAAAAAAAAATTGTTTGCGTCACCACTGCAAAATGGCTCTCCCCGTTTTAAGTACTTTTAGTATTTCTACAGGGATTTTTTTGTCTCTTCTTCATTTTTGAATCAGGGTATTCTTCGTTTGGGTTCAAGTCAAGTACGAGCGGCATGAAAAGTAAAGCTCGTAGGAACGAAGAGATGATAATTCAATGACGAAAGTTTCTAATAACAAAAAGATTGTAGTGTTCACTGCGTTAACTAAACTTGGTCTCCAGCAATAATAAAAAAAAAGCAGAGTGCGAAGTCGGTGGCGAATATGATGGATCTCGAAACTCTTTTTTTTTTCTCATCTTTGCACTGGACGTTCCTCAAATAATGGTTAAGTAGGCCCAAATAAATAAATAAAAACTGCATATCAGCGAAGAGATAAAAACAAATAAGTTCGCCAAGTTCGCGGAAAATCTCACACCCGCTAATAAACTACGGGAAGAGTCTCTATTCTCAACTAAACTCGTAAGTGCTGACGGCCTTACATTTTAAATGAATCGGCTCAGCCGGGCCTAAATAGGGGCGGCCTTCCGATCCGATGATTAATGAATGAGTTGAGAGCATTTTGAGTGGCCACTAGGACGGGCCGGACAGCAGCGCGATCCTTTCGGGCCAAGAGGCACTCACGGCGATAGCTAAGCTACAGTAGAGTACCTGTACAAGTAGTATAGAAAAATAAAGTGATTAGTTTTTCAATGTAGTCTACCTCGTGGACGCATTTGCATAAAAATGGCGTATATATGCATTACTAGAGTAGGTAACTCGTTAAAAAAAAAACGGAATGCCACACAGAGGGACAGGTATTCTTACACCAGCCAATTGGGTCCAAGCGTTTTTGTAACGTCAAATTTTAGGAACCAATCCTGTTTCTTTTTCTTTTTGAACAAATATTTTTAACATGGCAATCTCGAATTAGCAACCAGACAACAGCTCCTCGCGGCGGTTATACTGCTTGTTGCCACGGTATTTTACGTACCCAATTTTACACCGCAAAGTGTTAACGGCATTGGCTTTCGGTAGAGTCTGTGCGACAACGTGAGCATTAAGCGATGATATCGCCATCGAAAAGTTCATTATGGATGCAAGGCTTGGCACCGCTAGGACGCTGCGTCGGACGTCGTCTGTTTTTACTTTTCTCTTCGTTGCATTTCTGTAGGCCCAGCCTCATGTTGCTTCTCAACATAGTGCCGGTACCGCCGTCTTCGCTGTGCATTCCGTGAGGCGAGGTGAAAATTCTGCGGTCGTCGATCACTGATGAGAGCAGTTCGTACGCCGCGTGAGATGGGCATTAGTGAACTGCCAGTGCAGCTAGCATTGATTTGCTTCACCCGACGTCGTCTGGGTGAAGCATCTCGAAAATGATTCCTGGAGAAGAGGAACAAGAGGGAGAAAGGACAAACACAAATCTCCAAACGCAGCTAGGTGACTGGTGAGCGACCGAAAAATCCGCCTGGTCCGGGCCCTCCGAACCCGGGACCTCTCCGGCACTAGGTGGAGCGCTCTACCAACTGAGCTAACCAGGGGTTAGACGTCAGTAGAGCAAGCGGACATCAGCAGCCACCGGTTCTAGCACCAACAAGGGTGAAGCTTGCAATTTAAGGTTATAATTATAATGCAATTAAATGCAAAGGTGCAAGAAACTGAGCTGGACAAGAATGACGAAAATAATCCCTCCCCACCTTTTGGTGGCACTACAGTAGAATTAATAAATCAAGTCTGCCTACTGAACGACGTATTCACAGCATTATTCATTCATGTGTGAAATCTGGCACACTTGCCAAGTTCTCGTCGCGATCAGTCACATGGTCAGCAATATCCTCAGACGCATCTTGGGTCGGAATAACGAGCTGTTTACATAGACGTAGTAATGGTAAATCCAGTTATATATACCGTACAAACATTTACAAATCTTGTTTGTATTTGAGACGTGTTTCAGTTGTGTTTGAAACGCAGACGTGCTGTGTATGTCCCCTCCTGTTGCCACCGTCTAGAGTTTCAATATGTTGGACTGTTTCAAGGCAGAAGGGATGAGCTACATACTCAACATGTACCATTAAAAGACTGCCAAAGGGACAAAACTTTGAAGCATGCACAAAACGGTTGTCATTAACGGCCGAATGGCGGCGCTTGTTTGCAACCCAGTTCCTCAAAACCAGCTGAGCACTAAACGCCTGCGCAACTCAAACCACCATGGTGGTTGCCCTTAAAGTTCGGCATGCAGGACACTCTGTTACATTATATTGGGTGTACTGGAGTCCGGACCAACATAGTTGCCAGAACGTGGAAAGTGAAATGGATCAGCTACCGTACTCATATCCGGTCTTGTACATGTTGCTGAAAAAAGTAACCGATTACAATTAGAATTTACTGTATTGAAAAATGCAACTGATTACAAGAATCGATTACTGCATCACGAAAGTTATTGAAAAATGACAAGAAAATAATTCACTACTTTTCGCCAATGCCCTTCTCGGTATGGGAGGTCCCCATTCTTCACAACTAGGATTTTATGACGCTTGACGTGACCGTCATACCGCATCTCCACTTGAACCATTTCCTCTGGAACGATGGGCTTGACTGTGTACGGCTTCAGCGTTATTTCTGAAGGTTTCAATCGGAAGCTTGGGAGAATTTCTTGAAAGGTTTCCAGATTGATCACTGTCACGGGTGAACCGGTGTCAATCTCCATTTGAAGAGGTTTGTTGCGAATCTCCACAGTTACTGTGATGGGTATCGGGTAGCTTGAGTCAATGAAATCAAAGGGAGTTTTGTCTTCCGAGCTCTGCGTAGTTACAGGGTTGGTGAAGTTTAGTTTATCCTTTATTTGTTTAATTTTGCTGATCCGTTTACCGTCACGGCAGATTATTTGCGAGTGTCCTGTTCTTCCGCACATTTTACTAGTCTTCTTCTTTGAAAAACAGCTTTAAGGGTCGTGATTGTTTTCGCTGCAACGGTGGGATGGGGCACCGCTTGTGCAAGAAGTTTCAGCACTCCTCCGCTTACCAATTTGGAAGTGACGTCTTGAATTTCCACCATTGAGCCAAGCGGTTGATATCTAGTTGGGTCTCGGGTGCGCTCCTTATTTCCTTGGCATCCTCCATGGCTGCCTCCATCGAAGTGGTAAGATCCCACTGCTTCCCTGAGTGTCAGTGTCGGTTCAGCAAGCGGCTGCTTGAGAATGTTTCTGTTTTTTATGCCATCGATGAGCTTGTCTTGGAGTCGGCCGTTGTGGGACACGCCGAGTTTCGCATTGCAGTGAAAGCTGTTTGAGCGCCACTACGTTGTCTCGGACTTGTCTGGAAATCACAGCGGCTTCCGTTGGTGAATTTTGTGGCGTTCAATCGTTTCATTGGGTGTCAGGTCGTTGTGGTTCTGCACAAATTGAACGATCTGTGCGTACGTCGCGGTGCTTAGTTTGGCAGATACCGCTAAGTTCCGTATTAGGCCGGGCATATTTTCTCGTCCGACAGAAAAGAAGAACATCAGCTCGCTTTGATTCCGGAATATCGGTCGCAGCCAAGATATAGCTACGATTATATTTTTTAGATGTACGAAGACCATGATTCCGATTTCTGATCCGAACTCCTTCATTTTTCTCGATGAGAGGCATTCTTTAAGGTTTCATATGGGGCGTCACTCCCGCATTTGCCGCTGTCTCCATTTGTTGCGATGACGCTCAGTTATTTATACACGTCTTTGTTGCGTAGATCCCATCCTCGTCGCCAAGATAGATGTACCGGTTAATTTAGAGATAAGGCGAGGATATGGTTACTTAAGTGTTTAAGGTTACATTCGGCTGGCGTTACGGGAATCGTCTTGTCTGGTATGCGACCACGCCCAGTCTGTGGCTTCCAGGCGTCCCATGAATCTCCGTGGCTCATCGCCCGGCTCTTTCCCTCCTGAAGTATCTCCGGGTTGAATCCGACATTGTTGGGCCCAATGGGTAGTGTTGGAAATGCATGGCGAACGCGGACGCAATACACGGCAACGGTCGTCTGGTCGCATCGGAAACCCGGATCCTAACAACCCGTACACAAGGAAACGAGGCATTCCTGACAGATCGGCAGTCAGAACGTCACTGAGGGCATTCACATTCTGATCGTTTATAGCATCTCCATATAATTTTTGGTTGCTTAGGGTCAAAAAGCTGTACTAACCTTGGGGCAAAAGGGACGAGTGATGACCGCAGAGACAGGCGCAATTTTTACACGCAAAAAATCACCTTAATAGTTTGAGCTCTTTTCGGAGGCACTATTTTTGATTACTTGTGATTAATTACAGAAAAAATAATTGACTTACGAGGAGACATTACCGCAGACAGAAAGTGATTAAAGCGTTAAAAAGTTGCTATAAAATGTAATTGCGATAAATTTTAATAACATGCAAGACATAAAAAGAAGACGCAGAGAAGTGCACATACGTCGCTTTTTTATGTGTCTCTTCCCTCTTATAAGCTTTGTTGCTTTGTTATGTGCATCAATACTGACGAAGTAGTTCATACTACCGTGGAGAAATAATCCTAAATAGTTTCTAACGGCTAATTCATGCCGTGATAATTTTGGCTTGAAGTGTCTGCCGAGTTATATCTTCCAGGCCCATTCATCTTGTCTGTCCTTAATTTAATCTTTAAAAAGGCGACTATTCATTTATCCGAAACACGGGCCTCTGAGGCGTGCGGTGGGACTGAGTCCAAGGAAGGAAAAAAATACATTAAGTCCCGTAAGACTGCTTACGTGTAGGAAGGTGAAAGCAATACATTCCAGTGGAGAAATGTTTTCGAGTAATGTTTCTACACTTATTAAAGTTTAGGACGACGTCGTAGAAGATCGACGCCAAGTACAGCGTCTAGGACGACCTCTGGGACAACCGTCGAGGGGCGGCGTCTTGGACGACGCCGAGAGCGACCTCTGAGGACGACCTTAAGCAGGACTAAAAAAACGACGCAGAGGACGGCGAGGGCATTGAGCATACAAAGGAGCGGCGAGTGCTTGATGACGAATCTTTATGGCCATCTTTCGGGCACAATGACGCAGCTTTTTCGCGTAATGAGACAAGTCAAGGCTTTCAGCGGCAAAAGTAGGTTTCGTAGCAGAACAGAGTGTAAAAAAATGCATTTGGCGGAGGCATCTAAATCCAGACATTTTATAACTTGATCAAAATGCCGGGATGCGCGCATACGCGCCACCTGCTGTTGACGCTCACCGGACAAGATCAAGCTCTTGAGGAATTCAGATAACTTTGTATCATCGTGTGGTATACCTTCCGTCGATGCGGCTTGCATTTTCTGAATGGATGAACTGGTATTTTCTTGGTAAGAAGGTGGAATTTGAATATTTTGCTACGTCTGCAGATATCCATTTTTATTCACCTAATGTTTGCCATTTCCCCAAGAACGAGGCACATTTGTTGCAAAAATAGACTGGTATGAGTCCTTTTACCATCAAAAAGCCGCCCATTAGTCTGTTCGGGGTGGAAGGGCGGGGGGGGGGGGGGGGGGTTGCGGATGTCTCACCCTCTCCCGAATTATCACTTGTCCTATCTTTGACGTTTTTGAAAAGAAGAGATTTTGTGCTTTAAAAAACAATGTGACGTGTTGGAGCAGGATTGGTTTCAGGCGAGACATCTTGGGAAGAAACAGCGGCAAAAACACTTGGACAAGAGTAAAGAAACATGCACGAGATGACGGCGTCCTATCGTGTATGTTTCTTCACTCTCGTCCAAGTTCTTTAGCCGCTCTTTTCTTCCCAACGTGTTTGAACACCTATGCTTTACTCGGTGAACCAGAAAGCGCTGAAAACTTTTAAACTTGAGAAGTTTTTGACCAATGCAATGGCGTAGCCAGAAACATTCTTTTTTTGAGGAGGGTTTTAGTGGCCGTGATGTTCATGATTTGGGGTGCGGAAGGGGGAGGTGGCGTGGCGCATGCACGTGTATATTACTAGGGTCCAGCTGTGAGTTTTGGGGGGTGGGGGGGGGGGGCTGAATCCCAATAAGCCTCCCCCATGGCTGCGCTGCTGGACCAAGGTATGGCTCATCGTCAAGCGGGGTTGCTTTCCTGGTGCGTAAGACATAGGGTGGCCACAGAATTATCGTTTGCGGCCACAAGCCAATGCCGTCATGAGTTTCAGTTTTCGCACTCTAGTAAAAAAAACAAAGAAAGCAACATATCTTGACGGTTGTGGTAACGAGAATTGAGCGCCGGTTTATCTGGGACTTCGGAAATAACGATGACGGACGACCTGAAGAAATGCCTATCCGAAAACGAAAAAAGAGTGAGTTCTTTGATTTATTCAACGTCTTTGCTACGGCTCGCAAGAGGCGACGCAAGTGTTAAAGGGGAATCTACGACGCAGAAGACCTTGCGTTGAGGAAACGCAAAACAAACGACGGTTTATTAGCAGTGACCAAAGAAATATGCCAACTGACTTCAACATTTTAGGATCTATACATGCATAACATATACGCTAACCATCTCCACCGTACCAACTCGACAACGTTGACGATTTGTTTCCGTCTTTGGAAAGAAAGAAGCAAATTTCAAACCTTGCGCGGTTCCTTCTTCCGGGAATCCATAGGGAGTGGCTCACAGGTTTAGTCGCTTTGCACTGTAAATCATCTATGTTCTAATTTGTTTATCCCCTACACTACAGTGGATCTTTTGCCGCCAATGCTCCGCGTTTCTTCCTGCTACTTCGTTTCAGCTTCCGTCCGGCGCAGCCAAAGCTACGTGTGTCCGGAGCCAATCACGACGCCGGCAATCAGGTCACGCGATCTCGCCTGCACTTTTGCATCACTCCGCTGCGCCGCTGGTCGTCCGCGCCGCCCGCGCTCGCCGAGTATTTCGTCTGCTACGGGTGTATCAACCGTATCGTCTGCTGCAGGTTTAGAAAGTGCCCTTTCACGTTCTGAAATTTAGTCCCAGGGGATGTCAGTACGTAGGCTGGCCGCTGTGCGTCTGTGTCCGAGCTTTCCACCTGTTCGGCATTTCGGCATAGTTTCGAGATGTAAGTACACGTTGCAAGATGTCCCGATGACCCGGCCGTTGATGTTTCCTTGTGTTGTCTCGATATACCAGGGCTCGAGGCGCAGTCGCTTTCACCAGCTTCTCGGCGTTCAGTGTGATCGGCAGGTAAAAGGGTGCCCTGATTTCGCCGCGTATCAGTGGTGTAGTGGCCCGGACGCTTTTCTTGTTTACAACGCATTCGCGGTACGACGCGGCGGAGTCTCCTGCCGAATTTGAAAGTAGACATTCATCACGACCTCTCGCGCCTGACGCCCAAACGTGCCTTTGCGAAAGGATGTTTTGAAGCGACTCGGTGAGGAAAGCAGCGAAGCACATGATTCGGCCATTACGGGAACGAAATCACACAGAAAAACCGGAGCGCTGCAGCCAGTGTTGCCAGCGGATGTACTGTACGTGTTTCACCAAACCACATGCATTTTACATATATTAATAAAAACATAAACTTCAGATATTTAATTCCTTTAGTTACCAATCATTCTCAGCAGTACATATCTGGAATATTGTGCAATGTTTACGCACAAAACAGTTATTTAAAAACAAATTACTTTTGCGGACTACTTTGTGGTGCGTAGGAATGCTCTTCTCGAAGTTGCGAACCGTCCCTCAGCCTTTGGCTGCGCTCGGACGGAAGCTGAAACGAAGTATAGTATACAAACAGAAGCAGCAAGAGGAAATAAAAATAACTAGAAGTAGAAAAATTTTGTTTCGAGAAGTTGTAACGTTTCTCTAGCAATACCAGGTGCACAGCTTCAAAATGTGAAAAGGGAACGAAAATATATTTCGCAGTTGTAAAAGTATTTGAAAAAAACACGTAAACTTCGCATACTACAGAGTTTATGCCGCAGTCATCGAACGGTGCGCAAATAATTTTCAAAAAGTGCCATGGATTTACAAAATACAATTCAATAGTGAGGCTCATGACATCTAGTCACCTTGAAACTGCAAACAAATGGGCAGTAACAGTGATTTATAATGTGTTACGTACGAGTGTTTAAGTGCAAGTGCGAAGTACGGGACAGTATCATAAAGCTTGATAAAGGCCCTGTAAAATATATTAATGGTAGGTGCACAATATTTTGCACAGGGTATTCAATAGTAATCGCAGATAGAAACTACAGGCGGTAGGGTGGGAGTATTCCATGGCCGCATAATACCGCCTTTTCCAAATATTCCGTGCGCTACCAATAAAGAAGACCCGTGCACGTGCTCTTCCAAATAGCACTCATCATTCCTGCTCATGAAAGGGAGACTTCTAACTGCTTCACAACCATCACACGCTGTGAAAACTGGACGTCTGATGTGCCGACCTCGGCTTACTAAACTAAAAAGACGGTTCATAAACGTTCACACCTACTGCTCAGTGAATCAAAGCAGTGATGGTGATTGCGCTCCGAGCAAACGCTTTTCCCTCAAAGGTGCGCGGAAATCCTGATCATAAAACAAGAAAGGGCAGTCACCAATTTCAACCTCAACCAACGCCGGAAAACAATATCGCGGAGAAACACATGCCGTCCCTAACAAAAGAAGCCCATCTCCTAGAGATGCTTTCCCTCTCAGCATAAAAACAAAACTCCGCCGATCCGTCCATATAACGTCGTCTCCGCGCACTCGCAGCCTACTCATTTATTCCGGCTGCCTTTCCTCTCCGCCAGGAGTCGCTTCCTCGCTGGGTCAAGACCTGGCGGGATCGCTCAATATGGCCGACGCGCTGACGTCACCCGACCATACCACTTCGTCCAAGCTCTAATGTGACAACATCATGCAAGCTACGTGCTTTTCTGGACCAGTCACACGTCGACCTTTAGCCAGTACATCCCTCTTCCTGTTCATTCCCGCGCACGGCAAGCAGGGTCAGCTGATGAAAAAGATGTGGATGATTGGCCCGGCCAGCCCGCAGCTCCCACAATACTGTGAGCTTAGGGGTGAGCAGAATATATGCCTTGTCCCAAGGTTCCTCCGATTCTGAGCAACTGCCGCTGGAATGAGAAGGGAGCGGGGGAGGGCGGGGGCATTCTGAAAGAGGATACTGAGCTCATTGTTTCCCAACCTTATTTTTCGGTGATCCTGCGAACAAAATGAAGATTTCCTCGGCTCGGATCCACCCCCATGCGTATATTACTGCCATTCATTCTTGCGCGGTCCCATAACGCGCTTGGCTCGTCGTCTGCTTGAAGACCAGTTTGGGTTAAGCGGTGCCTCTGCGTATTCAAATGGAAGATCTGGCTGGTGTGCATGACGCAGATTTTGAGATGTCGGTTTCTGCTCTCTTTGGTTTTTTTTATTTTGTGCGAGTGTAGGACGGATCACAGAGAGCCCATGAAGAGATATTTAGATCGGTGATCACCAGAGAAAGAAATGGGAACAATGCGACGCCACAATCCTGAAATACGATAGCTTTTTCTTAGAACCGCGGCACCCGGATGTTCACTTTGAGATTGACGTATTTCGCTTGTTGGGCATTACCCGAATCCACGATGATCCGACACGTGTCTGTATTATAGCGTAGTGTCTGTTAAAATGATATAAATAATTTTATTTGAATAAAGATTTACCCTCTTACGTCTATTTTAAGTGTTAAAATATCCTTGTAAAGACGAGTGGGGCGGTCGATCTGCCACATTGTAAATGGCGAGACTGATTAATTTAAATAAACACAATTTTCTCAAAGCTAACTTACATAGGTGGCTGAAAGACGAAAGCTTTATTATGTTCCGATACGCGCTAAGATTCAAAATAAACAAGTTATTTGGGGTCTAGTAACGAACCATACCAAGAAAGGTCACGTAAGTATTTAAAAATAAATGAGTAAGAGAGAAGGGGAAATCCATGAAACCTTCTACGTTCGAAAAGCACTACAAGCACAATATTGCCACATGCGTGGCGGAGTTGAAAACGCACCTGGCTGCCACATGGAGGAATTGGGTTCGAGCCCCACTCAACAAGTCTGTGACAGGTTAAGAGTTCAGCAGAAATCCCCTCACCCGTTCTGCTTACAGCAGAGCGAACGCTGGAGAGAAGGCAACCTTCCTCTCCAGCGTTCGCTCTGCAAAAGTGGAAAGGGTGGAGGAACTTCCCCTGAAAGGAGCGGTGCAACGATATTCAATTGGAATGTTTTTCACTTTACACGAGCTCACTGGTACTAGTGGGACTCAAGGATACTCGCACGCAACGCCACTGGCCAAGAAACTCCTTTGTTGCGGTGTAATTTCAAGGACAAAAGCGATCGTTTTCATGCAATCTCTCCTTTGCAAAATTTGATGACGTAACGTGGGGACCGCAGTACACCCATATGACGATATTTGAATGCGGTTCATAGATTCGACCCGAGCATTGCGTGGGCACTCGATTTGGGCTCGTGATAATTACTAGCTCGAGAAGCATTCGGGTAGTGGCCCGTGTCCAATCGCTGCAATGACGACAATAGCCGAGCCATAACAATGCCTGGAACTGAGCGCGTGTCCTGTGCTTTGCCAACCCCAGCGCGTGGCTATGATCAACATTGGCGGCATATAGTCGGCTCCAGATCACGTGGCCGCTTGTTCTGGCTGCGAGTTGAGGGGGTGAACGATGCTCGTTTTTGTTTAATTTTTTTCTGGGAGTTCTATTGCGTGGGGTGAAAAACGAACGCGTGTTTCATAGGTCATTAACGTCGGGGATCCGTTTTAAGCGGTATTTGCGCAAATTTCAAAAATTGTTGCATCGCCCCTTGAACTCTTAACCTGTCACCGACTATGCGGAGCCGCAAGTTCGTCTGCTTCGTGTGCAGGAGTCACGTGATATATACACCAATTAATTTTCCTTACAAAGTAGGAGGAGGGGATACGGATGTCTCGTGATATGACGTCACGTGACCTGTACACCAGTTCCGTTTCCCCGTGAATTTTGATGGCGATATCGACGTAAAGTGACCCGAGGACACGCAATACGAATATCACTACGATTTGCCCGCTAAATATAGCAGGAAAATCAATATGTGACGTTCCCTGATCATACATTCCTCGCTCAATGCACCCGGGAAATTGATCAAAATAAAGATTCTTCACTCAACGACAGGACAGTTCAATGTTACCTCAGAATGTTTGCAACCATAGAACCTTAAAAACTGCATTCCCTCATCATAGTAATTTGAAGATGAAAGGTAGCTGACTTTTCTTTAGCATCGTTTTTTTTTTGTGGAAAAGCGCCACTCATTCTCGGCTCTTGTGTTTCCGGTTCGGAACATTCATGAACATACTCAATGGTAACGCGCTGCTCCTTAGTCAGTCGTCCTCCAGTCATCAACGTACGTTGCCCTGTACTATTCTCTTGTTTCAACTGCAGGCACAGGTTTTCGACTTAATAGCTCATTTTCAGTTTTGCATTCGCCTACGCTTTCCATCGGCGACAGTATGGCGCGGTGCACAATCGACATCCATAACACGAAACAAGTTATTTTTCTTATCGCGTTCATTTATACTCTTTGTTCATTTCAAAATACAAAAAAAAACACTCATCATTCCGCTTAAAAAAAGCAGAGGTAACTCAGCACTAAATCATGGGTCGAAAATGCAAGTCATCGTGTTTACTGTCCGACGTTCACAAGAGCACAATGCCGTCGTACAGAAAGCAACCACTGCGCTATCGTAAAATACCAGACGTCTGGCATGACAAATTCGAGCCATAACAATGCCGAGTGCCATTTAACAAAAACCGAAGCGGTCGTTACTTGGGCTTAAAAAATGTTCTCGCTGCTGCCGACATAAGGCGTCGCACTCCAAATCTCGAAACAACCGGGGAACGCCATCAAGCACTCAAACACTACCTTTAAAGCAAGCACCTCTTCGGGAAGCTCACCGGGATAACTTCCTTTCTAACACCGCCACACTTATGTCACCGCTCCCAATTGAAGAAAAAAAAAGCGGCGAAATAGTGTTGGAAATAAAATTACACGACAAATCGTCATTTGAACACCGCACGGGACGAGACACTTTCGCTTCCGAGGACGAAACTTGGACAGCGCAGCTTTACTTGGTGAGCAATAAACGAGTCGTTTCGAGCGGTTTAAGCGCTTCCATCTACAGCCATAAACCTCCCTATTTCCCCAAGTACACAAACACGTACACATACAAAACATATTATGGGAGCAGGTCGGACATATCGCTTCGCTACCCAGCCCAGTCCAAAAGACGCGATGTTTTGTATCTAAGGTTGTTGTTTTTTTCTCGTTTAGCTGGAAGTTATTGCACCAGAGTTTCGGAGCTCGGACGAATTCCACGTGGAACTGATGGCGGTGGTTTTGCCGTGGCTCGGACGGAATAGGTTTCTGTCCAGACGTCCTTGCTGGACAAAATGTGTCCCTCGTAATAGCCGGGTGGGATCGAAGAGGTAGGCCGCGCGTGCTGCTCTGGTGCAGATGAGACTTTGCCCCACCTTGAGCCAGAAGCATCACACTTCTTAAAGACATAAAATATTGCTTGTTCACAACCTTGTCACGCCTGAACGTGCACAAACGAATATGTTGATAAATAAGCACAACAGGAGAGGTTCGCTGAGTTCACCAAAATGCTAATTTATTTTTCTCTCTTTATTGTTGTGTCCGAAAACAAATTTGACCAGTCTGCGCGTCAACGCCATAAGATTTTATCTTTCGAATGTATGAAGCTAGTTTCGGGTAGTCGCATTCGGATGAGAGCCTCTAACGAGGCGGCGTGGCGTTGTGTACTTGAGCACATCTAAAATAAAGAATCAATTAGTCCGTTATGGAGCGGGAAAGTTAGATGCACCATAGACTATTTGCTTTCTTGAGCTTATACTGAATCAACTTGTTTGAGGCAAGCGATGAGCCTTTGTATTTGAGCTGTAGCTCAAGTAAGATGACTCTGACATAGCTTCTTTTACGTCTTTCAGTTTCTAGTGAGACTCACATACCAGGTCAAATGGTTTCAATTTAAGATGTTATTTGTGTAGTGGCTATTGCGTTTGCAACTTGCTTACACAAACTGGTGCAACTTTGATGCCATGTCACATATCGAAGTGGTAAGTGGAAAATTTTCAATATCGCAACGAAACAAGAATTTAGCTTTTCTGTTGTCCAGTTTGCATCGGAATATAACCTAAATCTGATGGGATGTACCATAATCACGAAGTCTTTGTTTCAAAACTGTGTTTACGAATTCATTTCGTATTTCGGATTATGAGCGAAGCACTATTAACAACGCGATGGGAACATGCCTGCAGCTTCTCTAGTGTTTACCTGTATAGCTACGTTCATGAAGCAATAAAAGCCACCTCAGTGGCTCCGAGGCGCAAGCGCAAAAATAGGAATACTCAGGTGTCATGCTCGAATCCCGGCCGAGGTACCCACAACATGACGGAGGCATATTGTGGAAAAGACGCCGTGCAACCGAGGTCTCGGTTTCTTGTCAAATATTTCGCAGGTGATGGAATTGAATCCTCAGTTTGTTGGGGCCTGCTGATGCCCATCTCTGGTTTGGAACATAAAACCACAGAATTCAAATTTGCTTTGGTTGACGCTATTAATGTCATTTAGAGATGCCACTTCATCATTAGCCAGTTGGTGCAAATTTCCGATTATATTAACGCTAGTTTATTGAAACATGATCATTCATACCGTAAATGCCTCAGACTAATGTAACCAAGCCGGCCGACTTCAAATTTAATAGCTCATTTAGCGTATGTGCCTTAAACACGTCGCCACGTCTCAGTCGGTCAAATCCGCTGGAGAGGAGGAAGAATATTCACTCAAGTCTACTGGAACTCTTAGTTTCAGTCAAGGGTACGATATATTTGCAAATATTTTAGAGACTCGCATAAACCATAGAGGTGTCTAAGAAGTATTTAAAAGAAAGCCCATTTAGCGGGAACTGCTTTTCGACCTCTTCACTAGTGGTGAGCTGAGTTTAGATTAAACTCCGCTAGAATTGTCACTTTATTAAAGGTTTATTGCAGTCTCCATGCCGAGACAAACCGCGCTCGCGCGCTACTCTCCGGTATACCGCAATTCAGCGTGCCTAACCTTCGCACTCTTTGTCGGCTAATATCTCTGAGACAAATATGTCGAGTAGAGTAGCTACAACGCTTTAGACTTACCTAACGTTCCGAGGTGCCTTCTCTTATATCCCATTTTACTACACGTTACGCAGTCGAGGCTGTGACGATGAAAGAGGTAGGTAAGGCCACATTCGTTCTTGATAAATGCGTTTATTTTGATGCCTGACTGCGCGGATAATGCGAGCTACGAAGTGTGCGCTACGATGGCAGACTGGGCATGCCTTAGAGATGAACCGTGAACCCAGGTATCGTTCTAAGATGCCAAAACAAGTTGAGCGCCTATACTTCGTCTCACCCTACGATGGACTAAAGGAAAAAGCTACAGACCGCCATATCCACGAACGAGCCACTGAGAAATTTCGTTGTATTTCGCTTTGATGAACGTATCTGTGCCCGCGTCTCAGACCACTGATGGGGATGGGTGGACAGTGGTTCAAATCGAGTAGCACTGAGTGACTCAACTATTTTACGTTGTAAAGAAAGCCACCAGTCTCGACGTACAGGCTCCTTGCAGTGTCGAAGCTATTGAAACGATGCCGCGCTTTTTGATTCGGAGCATTATACGTGTACCCATATTCAATGTTAACAAATGTCCCAGTTTAGCGCGGAACGCGGTGGACCTGGTGCCCCGTGGTTTTGGCATTTAGTCCGTCGTAGGATGAGACAAAGAATAGTCATGCTGCTCGTACATCATGCAAATGACTCCATGTATACGCTGCAGAGAAAATGACGGAATTACCTGCTGCCACGCATCACGCATGCTCGAAACTTGCTCGCTTCACACATATGTATACGGTTCGGATATGTCTGCAGGGAGTTGTTATGTAATCAATAATATAGAACTGTCATATGAAAAAGAAAAACGCCTCGAACAGTGTCTGCAGGTTGTCTTTTGTATGATTTATTATCAGGGACACGACGGCTTGGGGTTGCCAATGTGCTTGTCCTAGGGCTAGCACCATGAAGGCCTGTTCACACATACAAAGCAGCGGCGAATCGGCGCTGAAAAGGACGCCAATGCGACGATGATGCTGTGCCGAGTGGTCGGTTTAGCAGCAATGGCATCGGCGCTGAGTTGCCGCTCACCACTGGGGAGCAGCGCGTGGGAGATCAAAGGTTCTTACGCTGCTCTACGCTACGCTGCTCTTGTGCTCTATGTTCGTCAGAGCCAGGCTCTGGTCAGAGCCTCGTCTGCTTCTTTTGCTTTACCACCACAACGTAAAATAACACGCGCATGTTTCTCCACGCGCTTTTCCATGGTGCACGCGCAGTCCAACAGTGGTGCCGCAAAGTGTAAAAATAAATCCATAGAGTTATTAACAATAAACGTTAGAGGTTCAGGTGGCGCTAGTGTGCTGTTGCAATTTGAAGCAGACAGCAACCAGTCTAAATTTGACTTTCGCTAATGTATTCTTATGGGAAAACGGAAATGTGTGTTCTCTTTGCGCTCGATTATAAGAGCAAACATTGCTTAGTATTGTGACGGAAAAAAATCAAAACGTTTTACAATCGGGTGTTCAAAAATATGTGTCAGAGCGTTTTTCTTTAGAATTCATGGCGTCGAACACTGCGCCAAAAATAGCCCAATACACATGTTTAATACGTGCTGACATTGCAGACTGCTATTATATGGCACGTATTTACGCATATAGTCATTGCTATGAAGCACACAAAGTGAATAACGTTGACAAAATAACCTAAAGGATGCTAATACATGCCAAATCAAACAATCAAGACAGACGACAAGAACGAAGCAGTGAGTTATGGAACGAAGAACACGCACTGGATTAGTAACAAACTGTGCATGAATAATCGAAATAAAGCAGTAACCGAGTGTTGTTGGTCTGAAATAAAAACGATTATTGTTCTTTTTGCTTGAATTGATAGCTTGTATTAACATGTCATGCTCGTAAAACATAGACAGAACCCAGGTATCCTGGGTTCGAACCCCACCTCTGCCCGTTTCGATCTGGATGAGCATCGTACCGGCGTGCGGTCGTGTATCACTACTGCGTGGTGCACGTTAAAGACCCCAGGCTAGCGGTTGTACCGCACTGGCTAAATTGCTCATCTACAGCGAGTGACTCGTTGCAACTTTAAATGGCTGACCAACCACACGCTGTATAAATATCCCCACAACCCCAATAAAACATAGACCTGGGCCTCACATTTTGCTAGCATAAACATTGCTCACTTCTAAAAGAAAACACAAACTAAATAAGTTACACTTTTATAATGTAAATAAAGCTCCATAGTACCCTTTACGAGTAAAAAAACTACGCTGATTTCTATTATTCCCTGGCGAAGAGAAAAATGTCACATGCATTTTCCCATAGGGATACACAGGAAGACTTTAAAAGTAGGCTGGTTGCTGTCTGCTTCAATTTGCAACCGGAAGTCCCGTAGATACTCGCCCCAGCTGAACCCCTAGCGTTTATTGTAATAACTCTATGGATAAATCAATTATGGTGTCGGAAGGCTACCCAATTAATATTTTGCTGCACAGTCACGTATATTTTTAATAAAGACAAAAAAACGGAACTGCTCGAAACCGAAACCGAAACCTCCGCAAGGAGGTTGGGGAAGTATAGAGGATGAGTTTCCCCCGGAAGTCACGTGGTTACACCTGACCTTGCGCATTTTTTTCTCCGTTTTTTTTTCTTCTTTTTTTCTTTTTTTTAACGCGCAGCAGACGACATGCTTTGCGGGAACCGATTGCTGTGCGATTCCTATGCAGTTATGTTTGTTCCGCTCGCTGTTCTGCATTTCAAGATGAGTTGTTTTGTGATTGAAGAGATGGAAATGAGTAGTGAGTGCCCGTCGTGAATTCCCGTAATCAGTTCTGAAAAGAATACCCTCAAGATGCTGCGTGAAGAGCTGCCTCACATGTCCTGCATCTGAGAGTGGCATTCTGCGGTAGAGTCTGCACAAGTTTCTGAAATATCAACGGGATCGGGACCAATGACTGACTGCAATTCCTGTAGAACAGTTACGGGAACCTCGGAAAGTGGAAGCTTCCCGATTCATATGCTCCTTGCGTTGTGTGGAAAGTGACTACATTGAGCTCGCAGCTGTCAAAAAGGTAATCCCATACCATTTGATTCAGCGACGTATCGTCCACAACATTTTTTTTTCAGTGATAATTGGGGGAAAAAAAGAAATGTTAATATATCAAAATGTTTGACAAACCAGAAAAGCACGCACTAGGGATTGAACTTCGACTCGCTGCGTGTTAAGCAGACACCTCCGCACTGAGCTATTAGGGAATTCTTCGTAATATTGCAGCCGATCTACTGTAGGGAGGAACGTTTGCTGCCGATTTCCCTCCAGCAAAGGCACTCCCGGCTCGAAGTCGGGCAGCACCAAGCATTGGGCGCATTCGCACCTAGTAAAGAAATCGTACGCGTACGTATTCAACTCGAAGTACGCACTTCGTGTTTGACGTTCGCGCGAGCGATGTCTTCAGCCACGAGAAGGGGCGACGGCTCGGCGACGTCTTCGTGCAAATCGGCTTGGTGGTCGGGCGTGTCGTATGAGATGAATACCAATTCTTTTGATCAGTCTAAAATTTCTTCTTTAAAGGAAGACAGAATTCGCCGGTACCGCGAACGACAGTTCTGAAGTAGAGGTCCCACGCCCGTCGTCCGCTGCCATCGCCGCCCATCACGTGAGTCCCACGATACGCGAAACGACGCCTTGTTGAGAATTACGAAGTGAACGCACAGGATGCTTCCGGGCCTCTGTGCAACTTGTTTTATCAATCAACGTTTTTTGCAGCTTCTTAGAAGCCACAAAAAATATGTTTTTTTTTATATATTTTAAATATTGAGTGTGTGCCTTCAATGACCCACGACTTTCATTAAATTTGGTGGTTGTGTCTAAACCTGAGAAAATAACCCGTGACCGCGGAGAAGAGAGTGAGCACGACTCAAACCTGCCAGTGGTCGATCGGAGGTTTTCGGGCGGAAAGAAACCGAATTTCAAGCTGCAAATTCTGTTCTGGGTAGTTGGGCCCTATATATGTCACGTACAACTAAAAATCTCGGCGAGCATAAATACCCTGTTAGTGTCCCTTTAATGCCGGTGCGCACATACGTATAAGCGCAGATATTGCGAAAAGTCCATGACTGCGTTTTGTGTGTGTAAACATGAAAAGGCCGGCTCACATGCGTCGGAATGCTGATGGAGCGCCAATAGAGAGCAAAATTAGTGACACGTTAATAGTTAATAGCACAGAATTAGCTTTGCAAACAGGATAGCTGGGCGAGTTGGTATGTATTGATAATGGAACAGCGCGTAATTTTACATGGACAGAGGAAGGAACTGGACAGGACAGCGCTCGTCCTGTCCAGTTGCTTCCTCTGTCCTTGTAAAATTCGCCCCGTTCCATTATGAATACAAAATTAGCGCTGTGCTGCATGTAAGGACAGGCCTTTAGTGAGCTGGCGAACACCCTAAAATATGGTACTGGCGGTTCTAGCAGTATCCTGGAGATGTTTTAAAATCAGCAAGTTTAGAAGTAACGCGTACCATATAGCACTCACACCAACACCAACACGATGCAACGAGCACAGCAATGGAATCACGATCCTTGCACCTCCGCTCACTTATATACCCGAGTGAAAGATGCTCATATCTCATGGACACCCCCCCCCCCAATCGCGATGGTTACAAGTATGCCAGCTTTTTTCGTGCCACATAATGTACATATCGCATAAGTCCTCAGAAGTACACAGAAGGTAACTTCAATGAAAGAGCTTTTGTAAAGGAAATAATTAATCGTGGATTATGCTAAAACAACTCACTCCCAAAAAATCTTTGAAGCGGGCATGTTGTCGCCTCTCGCACTACAATGGCGACATCCTTTTCGAAACCTGTTTTACTCCCTTCAGAATATAAAGGGTTTCATTCAATACCACTTCTATAAATTGGTGTTGAATACTTCGGATTTCAGTCAATCAATCAATCAATCAATCAATCAATCAATTAATCAATCATATTATTTTTTCAAGTCAAATACAAATTCGACTTGAACGGTCCGCTAGCGCAAAAGGCAAACAAGTTGCCTGACGAGGTGCCAGCGGCCGGTATGGACAGCAAAATCCAGCAGCAAATACAAAAAAAAAAAATCCGCGCATGCAGAAACCTACAGCAACACAATATCGTAATAACACTCAGACATGATACAAGGTAAAACAAAAATTACATATGCGTACAAACAACACCAGGAAGCACAATAAATGACACCACCCGCCATTATACATAGATGACGCATTATTCAAAATAAGGGGACTGAAATGATCTAGTTATATATCTAAGCCTATTGAGCACCGGTTTAAAACCAGGCTGTAAATAATTTTAGTGTGTAGGCTAAACAATCAAGTCCGTGTTTATTTAAAATCCCAACGGGCATCGTTGCACGGTGCTATCATGCAATATCTTTTTTTTTTCATAATCTCTTGCATTTTATGTAGGCAGTGCAGCGGGAGTGGCGAAAGTTTCCTGTAATAACCAAGACATCAAAAGGCGGGCCTTTTCCCGCCTTCTGACACACAGAGTGTCCCATGGGAAAGTGAGTGTTGACTTAGTTCAGCGAACAAAGTTAGTAGTCGCTTTTTTTATTATTGTCTAGCTTACCGAACCATAAGGGAGTTTTCCCGGTTCCTCACAAGCCTGCAATCTGAGGTTCTTAGATTATGATGCTTCTTAACCAGCTCTCCTGCAAACTTTTGCATCATGAAATTAGTTTGGGTTTCTAAAACAGAAAACATGGGCAAAAGGCGACCCAACAGCGTTCTGCTCTTTGGCCTGTGTTATTTTCTAGACGTCCAACTTGGTGAGGGTCACTGTAGAGGATATGGCATGTACCTATAACCTTTTTTTTTTCCTGCATGAATGGTCGTTCTTCTTGAGACACACTGCCGACGTAATCTAAGCGCGAATTTCAAAATGTGCAACGAATCTGAAACAAAAGAATAAAATATTAGGAGTATACTGTTTACGAATAATACCAAAACAAGTATAAAGCCACTTAATCATCCGCCACGAAAAGGGGTGGCTACGAAACTAGGAGGCGGTTTTCCATAGAGATCACTTTTACCATCTCCCAACCGGAAGCATTCACCATGAAAACCAAAACCAGGACAAAGACGGGGACAGAACCACGTGGTTATTGCACTAACAATAAGAGACAGTAATATATCATAAAGTAATGTCAGGTAACTGGACCCGTGGGGTACGTTGACTGACGTTTTCCGGTGGTCGCCGATTTCGATTATGATAACGCAGAGTACCCGTTCACGTTGGGCGCAGCGTAGAGATACCTGGTTTACACTCTTCTTTTCCGGCGAGAAATATTTCTTCCTCGTACCCAATGACCGCAGGGATTATGCACCGTTTCCACAGATGACCTGCGGTTCGCATCATAAAGAATGACTTGCCTTCCGGTGAGAGTTTCAGAACGAAAATAGCGAGTTGTGTTTTTAGGGAATTTCTGAAGCGCGTAAAGCTTGTCGCGTTTTTTAATCGAGTAGCTCCGTGCTTAGGTGGATATATTTTTCTTGTATATTCTCAGTATATACTGCAATTTCGGTTCTGTCTTACTGGGAGAATGGTTTCAGTTCTGAAGTGTTAAGGTTAAAAGCAGAAACTGACACACACAGTTACTGTGTGAGACTGAGATGCTCCTCAAGTGTTTCTAAATTATTAAAATTTCTTGGAACGCAAAAAAAAAAGTATTTGCTTTGAAACGACGAGCAACACCGTTGGCACGCAAAAAGTACAGCAACCGCCTCCGCAAATATTTTGTCTATTTCAATCGGACTGAAGGCAAATTAAAATAAAAAAATGGCATTAGTCCCTATTACTTTAGCCATACAACTAATCAACATCTGAGAAACCTCGACATCACCGCCTGATGAATCAGTGAGTTCCCGGACAATGTCATGGCGTTAAGGCCCTGACAGTTTCAAAAAAGCTGGGCGTCGCAAGTCTAGTTAATCTTAGTATTGCTGGGCCGCCAATGAGATTGAGTTATTCGATAACAAGTTCGCTGAGCAACCAATCACAACGCGTGAAATTGATAAGACACGCCCCTTTCTTTCCTCATTCCTAACTTATTCACCTCTTCTCACTGCAATTTGAAAGACACTTATTCTGCTCTCAGTTAAATTAGCTTCCACTCAATGATATTTTTGGTTCCGTATAATATAAAATTGTGGGCGCATTTTAATGAATTCTACCCCACAAGATTTCATTTAGTACAGTGGTGATTTATACTGGCGGAACTTTGCTATAGTACTATATTTTAATGCGTTGTAGTCGAATGTATATGTTCTTCTTCGTGGGGTGTTTTATTTCGTCGCATTTTATTGCAAAATATTATTACAGTGCGCTGTACCAAGCACACAAATTGTACAGTCGCCAAGTTCGATCTTTAAGAATTATTTAATGATCTAGAGTAAGCCGCTGCTCTATCTGAAGTTCTCGGAGCCGTACGTATACATTTTTTCCTCTTTGAATTACTTAATGTGGCCTCGACTCGCCGGCTGAGATGCAACATTTAGGTTAGAACGTGACTGAACTCTCTAATGTTTTCTGGGCCAACAAATAAAACCTCGACCTGATCTTTGGGAGAAGTGTTGTTAGAACATCGTTAGCTCTCCTTCAAAGCAAAAAGCACCTCAGGCACCACCCCGCCGAAACTTTCCAATATCGGTTTGTTCGTACTCTCTCGAACTCGAAGGATAATTTGATTGTGCGGCTGTATTCTTGCAGCGCCTTCCGTTATTGCGGATGCCGAAGTGTTCCGAGTTCCAGCAATCCAAGACAGCCGAAAGTTCCGTAGTTCATCGTTGAGTCAATGAAAAGAGGCCACACCGAGGCGAGCTCCCGAGACCTCTGGTCAGTTTGATCTAGATGTGGCATGCAGCGGCGTAGACTTTCCTTTTCCCGGGGGAGGGGGGGGAGCAGGCTGAGAACTTCTCCGGGGAAGGGGGAGGGGGTGCTTTTCCGCGCAATTCTTTTTACACCGGCAATTATCAGTAGCTTATTTTAGGGGGTACATTTTACAGCGTGTGTATATCGCCATGTGTCCGTCGCTGTGTGTCAATGTCAATCACCGTGCAAGCGTAGCCGTGTGTTCATCGCCGGTACCACGGCGCATCCGCCGGCGAGCACAAATCTGAAAAACAAAATGCTTGTGCCAGCTGCGAAGTTGTGGGGGTAGAACCCAGGCCCCTGTGCCTCTAAAGCAGTAATCCACTCGACCACGAGCCTTTCTCTTTAATACATGGAAATAAAGCCTGGTGGGACATCGCAAAATGGCAGGCTGCTGTGGAAGCAGACCAAGCGGACGTAAAAGTGATCGATGCCGCGTTACCTTCTCTTCAGAACTAGAGAATGAAGGTAACGAGAGCACGCTGGGATTCCATTTCCCATGTATTTTTTCAATAAAGGCAACGTGGACGTTATTTTGTTTACATGCCACAACTAGAAGCTCGTTACATGGCACGTAAACAGCGTCTTGGTAAGGATCATGGCCCGGGGGGGGGGGGGCGCCTATGGTGGCATATGTGCGGTTGACACGAAAAATTTACCTATACTCTGTTTCATACTTAATATGCAACGCTGTCAAAGCTACTGGCGCGAGCGCGTGGCTTTGTCTATGGTTTTGTTCGCGAAAGCGCGCGTGCAAATGATCAACGAGAAGAAGCCTCATGCTCGCGCCAGTAGCCTTGACAGCGTTAAACGCTAAGTGTGAAACAGAGTATAGGTGTTGTTGAAGTCGCCGTCAAGCGCCGCACTGAGGTATGGGAGATATCCCCATCGGTGAAACAATCCACTGGCCTTAGGTGGGGATTGTGTTTTCCATTACTACCGACAAACGCTGAAAATTAACTTCCTATCCTGTTTCATCAGAATGGTGAAAACTGAAAAGCTCCGTATTGAAAATGCTTTTAAATAATAAAAAAAGCTTAAAAAATAAACCTGGACCTTAATTTTGTATTGATCAGAAACACAAACTCCTTGTAACTGTCCTGCCACGCTGCTTCGAATATTAATCATAATGATAATAATAATGCTGATGACGATAACAGTAAATTCCTTGGACGAGACAATGTATCGTTTCCCTCTCCTGCGTGTACGGTAACGTTCTCCAAATATTCTGGTCGCACGTATGTTGCCTGGAGCTTGAGGAATCTCATGTCGCTGTCTTGTTTCACTCATTCTCGTCCCGGAAAAGCTCAAATGTTTCGCCCTAGACCATAAATTGTTACCCGAAAAACACAGAGCGTGTGAAAATTAAATTCATCTTATAGGGACAATTACAAATTTCAAGAAACAAAAATTGGGGAAACTAGGAAGCCAAGAACCAAGAAGGCACAAACCATATTTGGCTTATATGAAAATTTACCTGTTAAATTGACAAAAGGAACGTTATAACTTGTATTGTATCGTATTGTAATGTACCTGTAAGTGACAGAAATACTGCGTCATAGCGGCTATGCATGAGTAATGACAAAATATTACATTGCCATACGCATTCAACCAACGAAGTAACTCTCAAAAGTAAAGAGCTTTGGTGAGATGTACTGTGGACCCCATAATTTTCTTAATTTCCAAATCAGTCCAGCCAATGAGAAAGGTGAGCGGAATCGCATCCCGATGGTCATGCTTTCACTTGCTACTCATGCACGCTTAAGAAACATAGGGCATGGCTTTCCCGAAAGTAGCTATGGTCCCTCACATCGTAAAAAGTGGGTTGTGTTTATGTTCATACAACCTAGAACTTGGTCTGCCTCAAGGGGCGACGAGTCTCCCAGCTGCAGATGAAAAATTTAGCCAGTGCAGTTCAACCGCTTGCCTGGTGTCTTTAACTCTTTAACGTGGATCACGCTGTAGTGATACACGACAGCACGCCGGTACGATGCTCATCCAGATCGAAACGGAGAAGGGTGGGGATTGAGCCGAGGATCCCTGGGTTCTACAGCGCGAGTTTTCGCTCCACGTGCTCCGAGCAGTTGTGCGCCATCCCACACGGCCACCGATCCCCCCCCCTCCCCCGCTGCCATCGTATCGAGCGCACAGTGTGATTTATTATCTCCACACTTCTTTCCTTATGATCAGCTCTTGGACGTTTCTACCAGCATACTTCCGTGATCTCATCAGATGCGGAGTGGTAACGCGCAATGTGCTCGATTGTCATGCTCTACGTTTCTTAAGCTTTCAGCATCTCTCTCTCTCTTCCCCCTCTTGTTCTCTCTCCCTCTCCCTCTCTCTCTCTCTCTCTCTATATATACAGGGTGCTTTTTTTAAAGCTTTCGAGATTTGTTTAAAAATAGCTGTATAAGCTATACTTACACGGTTTGTGCAGGTAAGTTATACGGTCAGGGGAACATAGTATAGGGGGCTAATCGTAACGATCAGTTCCTAATTAAGTAAGATTTGTTAATTAGCTTTTTAATTAGTGAAAATAGTCAAATGAATCTAATTAGAAACTTGCTTAGCGTCGTCCTAAACCACTAAATCCGTAATTTTTAGAAAGACTTTGAGCGCGTGAGAAGCGCAGTAGTGCGCTAAAGTTACCACTCGTGGAGCAGGTACAAGGCTGGGGCTCTCATAATAGACGGAAAAATCACGCGGACGCCTTACCGCAACCGCAAACCTTCTACCCGCTCCACGAGTGGTAACTTTAGCTCACTACTGCGCTTCTCACGCGCTCAAAGTATTTCTAAAAGTTACTGACTTTGGGGTTTCGGACGGCGCTCAGCAAGTTTCTGATTGGAACCATATGTCTATTTTCACTAATTAAATGGTAATCAATAAATTTTACTTAATTAGCCAACTGATCGTTACGATTAGCACCATATACTCTGTCCCATTGACCGTATAGCTCACCTGCACAAACCGCATAAGTGTAGCCTTAGCAGATTTTTTTAAAACAAATCTGTAAAGCTTAAAAAAAACACTGTATATATATATACAATAGCTTAGTCCCGCAATGGAATAAAATGAATAGATAAATAAATGATAATAACTGAGTGATGAACGTTATACCGCCCCGGGTTAGGAGTCAAACTTGACCAACCAATATTTTTCAAGGACAATTGATGACGAAAATATAATGTTTCAATGTATTCCGATTTCCCAATCTTCTTTAATATCAGACCATAAATCGGATAATGCCTAATTAACGGGAGCGTAGAAAAAATATTTAAAAAGCTTTTTATATTTCTTTGACGGAATGCTTCATTAAATTATAAGCAGATTAATGACGGGACGTTTTGATGCGCAGTAATAAAATTGAATACAAAATTAATAATCAGCCTCTTCATTTCGGCGGGGCGTCGCTTCCAATATTTCATACTCAAATGAGGCATTCCAAGTGCACTTAATAATACCCTAAAAACACATTCCGCATTTGTTTCATTCAGGACAAGCGACAGCTTTTTCGCATGACACGGGTCGTCCACTCGGTAGATACCAAGGTCGATCCACATTCCATTTAATATCGCACCCTTAGACAGCGTCAATACGTTTAAAAAAGTTAGTTCTCCGGTTTGCTATATCTCTTACCTTTTGTTGACTTTATTTTATTGGAAATGAATAGTACGCACACGAACTATAAAGTAACCCATGGGTTACTTTATAGTTCGTTTCAGTCAAAACATGCATGTATGGACTGAAAGGAAGGGTTTACCCTGGATAATTCACTTCGGCTAAGCCGAAGTGAATTAATCCTTAGCCGAAGTGAACTAATCCTTCACAAATAGCTGTTTGCACTTCTCCATGCCTCTTTTTTAGACTGATCTCGGATGATAATTTTTTGCAACTACTTTGAAAATCGCGTACCAAAATTTGAGGAATAAATGCAGTTAAGAACAAAAGCATAAACCAAAGTAGCTTTCAAATCGCATTAATATAAAGAACCTTTCTGGACAAAATTTATATAGTTCACACATGGGCCTACCAACCGGGGGGAGGGGGGCGAGGCATGTATTTTGTCCCCCCTCCCCCCCCCACCCTGAAACAGCCGCCACTCGGCAGGGCAAACACTGGCCGGCGACGCCCAAGGGATACCAAGGGCACCGCCCCCCGGCCCTGGGGAGGGGGGGTCTGGTTTGCCCACCCCCCCTCATACACACTCAAAAACAAGTTGGTAGGCCACTGGAAGCCGAGCATTGTTTGGCCCTTGAGTTTCAGAATTCAGAGCATGGCAACATCACTCCATCTCCCCTTTAGTGAGGCAGCTTTGCTGAGGAGCAAAAAGAGAGTTGCGCCTTGGGACTTTCTGCCAATTTCTTGTGACTGTTCACTGTCCAAGTACAGAAAGAGAGCTATTACTCCACTTGTTCTTCAGCATGAGTTTGCCGATTTAGAACAGAAATACAAGGACTACTCGCATTTTTACACTGACGGATCGATAACATCAACTTTTGTGAGGTGTGCGGTTTATTCCATTGCCTTCAGGAAAGTTCGTCAACTCCACACTCTTGCAAATATTTTTACTGCTGAATTGTACGGCATTTTAATGGCTGTTGAGTACCCTTTAGAAAACAATATCATGAAAGCAATTCTGTTTGTCGATTCCCAAAGCGTTCTTCTAGCCGTTTCGTCCTTAGCAGACAGCAAGAACCTTCTCGTGCAATGTCTGCGAGTACGGTTAAACCGAGCACTTCAACTAGGACACCAGATCAAATTCTGTTGGGTCCCAAGCTACGTGGGCATTTCCGGCAAAGGTAAAGCAGACTTGCTTGCTGCCTCTGCAAAAGAATACCCAAAACTGCCTATTGGCCAGCCACACCAAGACCTGAAACCGATCATACGGAAATCGATTATGAAGTCATGGCAGTCGGATTGGGATTTGGAAAAAAGAGAACAAGCTTCACAATATCAAGCCCTACCTCGGGTTATGGGAGAGTTCCTTCCATAAAGTCCGTCGGGCTGAGGTTCTTCTTTGCCGCTTAAGGATTGGTCATACCCGTATGACTCATTTGTACCTGCTCTGTGGTGAAGATGTGAAACTTTGCGACAAATGTGGGAAAGATATGACTGTTTTGCACATCCTGTGGAATTGCAAAGCTTTAAACCAAGAGCGCCGATCATGGGCGTACCAACCAGGAGGGGGGGAGCGCTTGACCACCCAGTTCTCAGAGTGGGGGGCAAGACATGTGTGTTGCCCCCCCCCCTTCCCGAAACAGCCGCCACTGGGCAGGGCAAACTCTGGCCAGCAGCGCCCAAGGGATACCAAGGGCACCACCCCCCGGCCCTGGGAGAGGGGGAGACTGGTTTGCCCCCTCCCTCCACTCGAAAACATGTTGGTACGCCACTGAGTTCACGGCAGGTTCAAGCCGCCCCGGTTCTCGGGTTGAATGGAACCTGTCGAATGGACAATAGCTGTTGCACCGGGGTAATCCCGCCACCCTCTCTGGTGCATTTAATTTCTGGATATTTGTATCTACGACTTCTGCTTGGGTAGGCTTGTCGAAGACTATGCTTCCCACAATAG
Source organism: Ixodes ricinus (assembly GCA_037355805.1). Classification (NCBI taxonomy): domain Eukaryota; kingdom Metazoa; phylum Arthropoda; class Arachnida; order Ixodida; family Ixodidae; genus Ixodes; species Ixodes ricinus. Next base: position 66,989 of record JAZHYW010041037.1, on the reverse strand, counting down.
CTCCGACAACAGCCGATGCCGCGATCCGAGCGAGCCGATCGAGCAGCGCCAAAATGGAAGCGTCACGGCACTCGTTGACATTGGGGGTTTCCTATGACCAGCTCCACCAATCACGCGCAAGAGGTGCAGTTCCGCGGTTCATTCCCTGCACCCGATTGTTTCAGTCGGAGATAGCAAGCACATGAAGGCGATGAGCACCCTGACGATGCCCTTTCGCGCTGCCTAATTGACTGCATCGGATTGTAGCTACAGAAACCACTATGGCTGGCTGTCTATGAATTCCAATAGCATTCGTCAAGGATAATCTCAAGGTTATCCTAAGGTTAACCTCAAGGTTAGTCTAAGCCGATGCCGAGGATGACATCAAAGACGACGACTATGGCGACCTCTAGAACGACCTCTAGGGCGATGTCAAGGACCGCCTCTAGGACGACCTCAAGTACGACGTCTAGAACGACCTTTATCGTGATCTTAAGGACAATTCCTCTAGGACAACGTCGAGGATAACGTCCTAGAGGAAGATGTCGAAGACGACGGTTAGGATGACCTCTAGGGCGATCTCAAGGACGACTTTAAAGAAGACCTCTAGGACGACATCGAGAACGACGTCAAGGACATCAGGTCCTTCGAAGATGTTGCGAAAGTGAAAGAGTGTGAAAATGTGAGCTGAAATGGTCTACTGCGCAAACGTATTTTGCCTTAGGAGGCCATAAAGTCCAAGAAATCTGGGGAGGAGGGTAGCTAGAGAATGCTATCGAATTAAAAACAAAACTACTTTTATTGTGTGTTCATCAGAACCATGACAGACGTAATCTTCGCGCTTAACTTTTGCCCACCTTTTCCCCCCATATTTTCTACCTTGCCAGAAGCGACACTTCTCATGCACACGGCCGTGGTACTGCTTTTTAATGCAATAGCATTATTGAGCTACATCGCCATTCGCGATACGGTTTCTTGCCCCGAAGGCACCTCCGCATACGCAGGACGTCCGCATACGCATGACGTCGTCCTATAGGTCATGTGAGAGGTCGTCCTAGATGTCGTCTTTGACGTCGTCCTGAACCCGGGAGTCCTTGGTCCAATTCCCACCCCTGCCCGTTTCGATCTGAATGAGCATCGTAAAGGCATGCGATCGTGTATCACTATGCGGAGTGCTAGTTCCTCTGCTTTTTTTGCAGGGGCAGTGGTGACGTCAGAAACACGCCGAGCTATGATCTATTCCGATTGAATGATAAAGGGTAGACCTCATAGCAAGCTGCCTGGAGGTCCAACTAATATCCTTCAATAAGACGCAATCAGAGCTCGGCGTTGTGATGTCACCCCAACCCCTGCAAAAGACACAGACGAACTTGCGCTCCGCATTGCGTGCGGCACGTTGAAGACCTCGAGCTAGCGGTTGTACTGCACTGGCTAAATTACTCATCTGCAGCTGAGACACCAGACGCCCATTGGGACTGACTAACTAACTTCCGGATGTATGAACTCACAGACAATGCAACTCTCTAAGAAATCTGGGGCCTTTACTTTCCCAACAAAAATAAGGAGAGCCAATCGCTGCGGTCTCCGCACGAAGCTCGGAGAATGACAAGGATGAAAATAAGTTTGAACGGAAAAACAAGTCTGGGCTTTGACACCGAACATGGTGAGACGTCATGTTTGGTGTCAGGGGCAATTTTTTTTTTTATAAACGCATATGTTTCATTTTATTATTGGCCCAATTCTTTGGGGGGATTGCAGCGATCGCCTTTCTCAATTTCTTTCCGGGAAAAGAGAAGCTCCAGATTACTTAGATTGCATAGCGACTCGGGTCAGCAGATCAGCCTGTGGAGGCAGCTTGCTTATGTGGGCTGCCCGTCTTTTAAACAGCAGAAATGAGCAGAACTGTTGATAAATGCGGGAGTGTAAAACTAACAAAAAATATGAAAGCTTGAAAAGACAGTTAGAGTGCAAGCTGATAAAATTTTACCATTAAGGACAAAAAGAAACCGACGCCGGCGATAGGGAAATTAAAAAGGTTAAAAATCCTAATATTTTTAATCTATTTTTTGGTTGTTACTACCCAGGCTGTGATTAGTTTCCAGACTCAAAATGTTTGTTTTAAAATAAAACATTATGTAAATCAAACGCGCAGTGAACACAAAATGGATGCAAGTGTACCAGCGACATTACCGGCAAGCTGAGAACATGAAACCAAATCAATAAAACTTTGAGAGTGGTATCGACAATGTGTCGCCGATACAAGTACACGTCGGGGTATGTTCGATAAGAGCTAACTGAGAAGGAGACACGAATTAAACAAGACGCGCAAAAGTGCGTCGGCTCAATAACGCCTTCCATTGCTTCGCTTTGTTCTGGAAAGAAAATCAATACGCCAGACGAAGTAAAAGAAAAAAAACACTTTCGAACTGCTGGAAAGTTTCGGTGGTGCAAGAACAGGAAGAATTATTTGAGCATTGCCACGGTTGCACTGTTAAAATATTGAAATGATGTTGTGTTTCATGTCGATAATCTACTAAAAATGTAAAACCTGTAGAATTACCTTGCCAATCACGTTTACTGCCCTTGAGGCGCTGTATGCATGAATGGGCGTCTGGTGTCTCTGCTGTAGAATTAAAAGCTAACCAGTGCAAAACAACCGCTAGCCTGGGGTCTTTAACGCGCACCACAGAGTATGGAACACCCGACCGCACGCCGGTACAATGCTCATCCAGGTCAAAACAGTCAGGGGTGGCGATTGAACATAGGATCCCCGCATGCTACAGCGCGAGATTTCGTTCCCCGTGCTCCGAGCTGGTGTGCGCTAGACCACTCGGCCACCGATCCCTCCCCCCCCCCCCCCCCCCATCACACACACACACTTCCTCGCGACGTGCTCGATTAAAAGCGTCGCTTTGGTCGGCTTTCGTCTGCCTTCCACGTCTGGCCAAACACTCACCTTAGTGAGCTTACTTCGGCTTTCATCGACGGAAATACTATAGCAATCTAACTTTGGCTTTGTTCCGAACCTCCTCCAAATAGACTCGTGTTACTCCAATGTGTCGTGTCACGTGACAAGAGCTATAATGCAAACCTGGACCTGGGTAGGTTTTCGAACGCCAAAGTGACAAACCCTTTATGCTGGAGTAAGATTATTAAGAAAATATTGTAACATCGCCACTGTCAACTTCGACGTTTTGGCTTAAGAATGAGGTGGCTTGCAGCTTCCACCGTACTTCTCACCCACACAATCGAAGTTGTCGCTCACACCGGCTGATGACTAGCCTGGATCAAAACTCGTGCCGTCATGGCGAGGCAAATCCTTGTGGTTACACCACCGAAACATCTCGACGGTAAGAAGCCCCCCCCACAAGATACTTAACTCTTTCACTTCTTTTGCATCAGGCGCATTTTTGTCAACTATGAGGCGGAAGGGAATTTAATGCGCAAATACTAACTTGTTTTGTGTCCACCCTCAAGCTTAGAGGACAGCGATTGCAACAAGCTCGACATTCTAACTTTAAAAATGTGTTTTCGCGGAGCCACTGTAGGAGAGTGATCACTAGAGCTATAAGGCACGTACCAAAGCAAGAAGCGCGGGCTAACTCGCGTTTTGTTGCCTTCGGAGCGCTGTCAGCGTGAAGTTTCGTGCAGATAGTGCATAAAGGTCCTGCAAACCTCACTACATGTTTCTTTAAGTTTTAACAATCTCACTACAGTTTACAGCGAGCTTCAAACGAGAAAGTGTCCGTATTGTACTGAACAAGCTGAACGTGGCGGCAACGGCGCCTGATGCTATGATAAAGACGCGGCCAATAAAATAACTTGAATGTTGGCATTTTCTTCCGTTCAAGGTTGCGTTGTTTACTTTACAGCAAAAGAAGGCTCGGAAATGTCGTCTCATTCCCCATGCCTCTCGTGGCCATGGGAACTAAACCGCGGCGCAGCACTGAAATGAGCGGCCCATGGAAGCGAATGGCGGCGGAGCACTCGCTCATGACACGTGTCTTACGCGTTCTCACAACAATAGTTGCCGGAACTTGTGAGAAACGCAGACTGCGGGTTTTATCGAGGGGCTTTGCCTTTGAATCATCTTGGCAGCACCAACAAAAGTTCGCGAGAGTATTACTCTACGTGCAGACGCGGCGTCTGCTCCTCCACCTTTGAATGCGGCTGCCACGTTTTTGCCTTCCCGCGACCGCGTGCCATGATCTGGCGCTGGAGTAAAGGTTTCCTACCTTGGTATTCGAAAACCTAGCCGCGTTCAGCGTTCCCGTGCTGCTGTTCTCATGTGATACGACCCGCAGGATTGGCTCGAAGCTCATTTTGAATCGTGACCTGCAGCAGTGTAACCGGTGACAACGGTAACTCAGCGCCATATGTTTCGTGAATCTATGCCTACGATGCTTCTGTGTTCGAGGACGGTCTGGTAGCTACTGCAAAAACGACGTACGCCAGTATCAGTAATAGATAACATGAATTCGGAAAGTGTATTTCGGCCTTAATTTTATCAAATTCATATTCCCTCGCGGGCGGATCGACCTCGGCCTAATGGAAGTCAGACGATCGCTGCTGTTTTCGCCAACCGATAAGGGGGGGGGGGTGATCATTGTATTTAACTTTTATCTCCAAAGCAAAATAACTTAGTGCCGGCTGTAACACCCGATGCACGTATAGCATGATACTCAGGTAAGCACACGCTGATTAGAAACGACTGACGCAATTCTTGCTGCTCGTCGGCTAAAGCAGATGATGTGCACGCGAAATGCGCTGCTAGGAGTCGCACCGCGGCACCACTGGCATGTGGAACCCTTTTAATAGTCAAGGAGAGCGTTCTGTGACATTTCAAAAGTGATGATTGCGTGTCCACAGATTACATTGTTGCTTAAGGTGTACGAGCGCCCGTGCGTTCGTAGCTTTGACTGAAGGTCGCGATGCAGGCGAGATGGTTCATGACTTGATAAATTGGGAACAGAGCGCAAAAAAGACGAGGACAACGAGAATAGAGCACAGGACAAGCGCTTGTCCTGTGTTCTACTCTCGTTCTCATTGTCTTTTTTGCGCGCTGTTCCCAATGTATTAAGCTATGACTGAATAACCACCACAAGGTCTCCCTAAATATAGTCACAAAAACACAACAACAATTACCTTCTACTTTTTTTAAATTTTGGGTAACTCAAGTTTTACTAAACATATGAGCATCGTTATTTCAGTTTAGTACGTACATACCGCTAGAAAAACTATGTGTTCTGCATGGTGTTCACAGCCCGTAACAAAAACCCAAGCCAACTTTCTTTTTGACAAGTAAAACCATGTTTTTTTTGTTTTTTTTTAAACGTGGTTTTTTCTATAATGATTTGAAACGACGAATGTTCAATGCTGCAATGAAAGCGTCTGCTCACATTTGATATCATCGTGATGCTGCTGCGGTACCAGGCGACATCGATAAATAGTCTATCCTTTCTCACATAATTTCGTTTCCCGGTCTTTTTTTTTTTAAGACGATGACGTCATCTCTTTCGAAACAAAAGTACCACTGACTGAAGAAGCGCAGCCGGCACTTAAAGTCACCACGTCGTTCGATCACAGTTACTCCGCTTCTTTTTTTTTTTAACTGCCGTTACAACTCCTCATGAATTTAAGACGAGCGTTTTAAGTTTTAACGCACCAAACGCTACGACTTTAACGCAGTTTCAACAAAAAAAAGACACCAGAAGAAAAATGTTGAACAGGGTCTATGGTATCGTAACCGCAACGGCAGCATACTTAAAGAAGGTAGAAACAAAAAGGGCCCTTACAAAACGTTTTCGAGTTCCAGTAGCTCGTTTGCGGCGCTCTTCCGCCGGCACTTGCGGCCCGTTTTAAAAGCTCCCGACGAATTTTGCTCACACCGTCGCTAAACGCGCCCGCGCGCAAGGGCAACATCTCGACGACCTTTATTAAGACTTACTCGCTGCATCACATTACGCAAGTACAACGGCGTTGAAGCGAGGCGATGCCGTGCTACTAATCGTTCGAGCGCCGTATACCCATTATATCACCTTGTCTTGGGAAGTTTCGATTCATTCTTATTCGTATTTACTTGTTTTTATTGGTTTCTTTAGAGTCCAGGAAGATTTATTCTAGCTCTTTCTTTTTGTATACTGTAGGAGCCCTCGGCAGATGCAAAAGAACTCTTCCAACTTCAGCGGACCAGATGAAGAACCATACCCGCACCATTCCTTGCAACCTGATTGTAACGATAAGAAAAGTGACGTGTTATTTCTCAGCGTCCTTATTTGTTTTTGTTCGTTACTAAGAGAACCGATCCTCTACTGTCTAGCCACAAAAGAATAACTGTGTTCTGCGTTTGTCTAGACAGGGGAAGTTAGGTGGTCCCAAGGGATGTCTGATGTCTCTGCTGTAGCTGAGAAATCGAGCCACTGGAGTACGACTGCTAACCTGGGGTCTTTACCATGAATCATGAAGTAGTGATACACGCCCCCACAAAGTTTCGATGCTCATTAAGATCTAAACGGAGAGGGGTGGGGATTGAGTCCAGAATCCCCGGGTTCTGCAGCGTAAGACCTCGCTCCACGTGCTCCGAGTTGAGATATGTTAACAACATACGTCCACCGACTCGCGCCCCTCCCCCCCCCCCCTTGTCAAAATGAAAGATGCATGTCTCGTGAAATCCACTCTACTGACCTTGTTTTTTCATTTGTGTGTGCGTGTTTTAGTGTGGCACGACGTAGCAGAAGTCAGAAGAGCGAAACATTCAAAACCTGCTGTCCCGTTTGTAGGTTCTTACAAATACTCAACACGTACAATCCTCGCGAGAAGCCCATCGGAATGGCTTCTTTTATTTTCAAACTTGTAACAAATATATTAGAGAATGCGCGCTAAGTCAGGATACAGATAGTTTTTTTGTTCTATGTTGACATAGTGCATGACTAAAGAGAATCTGTCTGATAGCATTTTATATTTAGTTTAATGTTCACGACGGGGTATTTTAGTATGATGTCTAATTCGGTCAGAAATAATAACTTTCTTCAAAAGATAAAGCGAGACGGAATCCGCCATAACCACAATTCACCATGATTTTTTTTTAAATAATATTAAGCGCGTTGCTGTAACTTAAGCATTAGGTAAGAAATGACAAACTTTGAGACTTTTACACCTTACACGAATAAAACGTAAATTGCCGCCGAAATTCTTTTTACTTTCTTTTTAAATGGCGTCTGGATGTCTGTTATAGAATACAAGCTTTTCTTGAAGAGCTTTGTACCGGCAGCGTGTCCAGAAGCACGGATATCTTGAATGGCGGCAACATTTTGGCCACTGTAAAATGTGGAAAAAATATCGATACCTCACTCTAAAATAAATATCTGGAGCATCTACGTACTCGCAAAGCTCTTGAGTGAGCCAATCGCTGCAATCTACAGAGGAAGCTCGCCGAATGATGAAGCTGATTCTATTCATAAAACAGTCTGCGCTCTGACACCAAGCATGGCGAAACTTCCTGCTCGGTGCCATGGCGCAGATTCTTTTGTTCCGTTTAAACATATTATCAGCCCCATCATTCGGTTATGCTCATGGTGGTGCCGATAGTGGATTAATAAAAATGCGAAAGCATTAACTGTCCCAAGGAGAGAACCGGCGTTATCAGCTTTTGATGCCGCGCCGAACGGCACCTAATCTACCCGGTACCAATGAAGCGAAGCCTGTCGTCTATAGCAGCGATCTCATGGATAGGCTCCCATTGGCTGGCGCGCGTCATAGCTTCAAAGAACGAGGTTCCCATTGGCTCGCGCGTGGCGAAGTTCTAAAGAACGCCACCAGAGAAGCCCTCTCCATGGCGACGCAGAGGCACGGCCGCCGGTAAGAGGGAGCTGTTGGTCGCATATCCAGTAAAGCCCGAACGGGCGGACTCCGGAGTGGCTGCACGGCCGAGCTCATCGCGTTGCGGCCTCCTCACGAGAGCGCGCGCTCGGCCGTCGGCCGCACGGCCGCAACCTCGGCATTAGCGTAAGGTGGCCGTCGATGTCAGGACGCCACAGACGAACTAAAAAGGGAGCGGAAGAACGACATTCGTGCTTTCGCAAACACACCTCATATGAAGTGCTTAGGTGTCCTCGGAATTTTTCTTCAATCATTTCATTTTCTTCACCTAAACTTTATATAGATTGCAATGATTGGCACTCTCCAGTGCTTTCCGAGAAAATCGACGGTACATACTTTCTTAAAGTGAGCAGAAACTACCCAGCTCAAACTTTATTCCAGCGAGAATTGAGTGAACGCAAGGACCTTACAAAACCTTAAGACGTTGCTTGGTTCCTCTAGAAACCTTAACATCTACGATAGGAGTTCAATCAAAGGGCTTTTCGAACGCTATTTTTTATACGACATGGGGTGCTTGGCGCATCAGTGATATGTTGATAATAGTAATGTTTCTTTTTCTTTCTATTTTTTTTCTTCAGATGCCCAGACAGCAACGAAAGAAGCTATTTCAGGAAAATCGTGACCTGCGCTATCAAAGGGGCAAAACTTGATTATCTCTAACTATGAAAAAAATATGTCTCAGGTGGGACGAGTTTGCTTGGAAGGCAATGTACACTCGTGGCGACGACCACATACTCGACGCCACCTGGTGAATTCGGGAATTGAATATGCTCACTCAACTTAGGAAATATTTTTAAAGATTTTTTCTCCTGTTTGTCTTGGCTTTGGCTAAGCCTGTTTCTTATGTTGAAAAAACATATTTGACCCAAATGTGCTGATGACAACATTTGTCCATTCAACCGACCAGTAAACAGCCATGATCGGGTTTTATGTCCACCATCCTAACATTAGCTGGACAAAAAAAACTGTTACGAGTTCGATTTTTATCTTTTCTATGTGCGTACGTGTATTTGTTTCAATTCATCTCGAGGCCAACCGTAATACACACTAACTACAAAGAAACGTCTGGCCTCGCTTGTGGAAGTGCGCCGCCACATTCGAGGTGAAGGAAGACTTATTTCGGCTTATCCGGGGAAACGACGTATTCCCCCGAACAAATTGCTCTTGTGAGGGATTATGTACTTAGCCTCCACCCAAATCCGGATCTCTGATTAGGATGCGGGTGATCATTTCTGTGCGGCGCAATGCTGTTTCGTAAACAACGGGAGACTCGAAGACATTGAAGCACATACAAGTCATGTATGTTGCTCGAGCGATATCACTCTTGCCTTGATTGCACAACAGTTTCCAAAGATAAGCGTTTATGTGAAAATAATGTTAGTCCACATATCCGGGTAAGTCCACGTGCGTAATGACTCCATTCTACTATGTAAATGGAACTCGATTTAGGTCAGCGCTGAAGGAAATTGCGTTACAAGATAGGCGTTTCTTGGAAAAAATTTGTTCTATGAGCAACGAGGAAACACTTTCTTTTGGGCTTGGATTGATAAAATCGGAACCCATTGAGGTTTTGAAGCCGCGGCACGCGAAATGCACTTTGTTTTTAATTTCTTGAAATAGGTGATAAATAAATAAACCTTGTCAGCTTCACTTTTTTTTTGTTACCCGAACCTTGCATTAACAAACTTGCAATGGTAGATTCAGTTCGCTTACATGAATCAGTGCAGTTGGACTTTAATAATTATTTCAGTGTTTCCTTCAGTGTCTTTAAAATGAGTTTAACCAAACGTTTCAGGTTTCCGACAGTTTATTGGGGCGATGGTCATGTATGTATGAAGCGTACTATTGATTTCTTGTCTTTATTTATTCATTTATAGCTTTTTTTCTCTCGTCATAAGTCTAGGGATGTTTGAAGGTAAAAATACTGGAACGGGAAGCGCTTGTAACGATTCTCTAAATTCTGAGAAAAGTAAAGGTAACGCTTTACATTATGATTCTACACTAAGAAACCTGGAGCGTCTACTTTCACACTTGGAGGAACCGAATGGCTTATCCAAGTGCTTTGCGGGAAAGTAGACGTTTCAAATATCTTAGCTTGCATAGGAGCTGTGACGCCAAAACACAAAACCCTGAGAGGAAACATGGACCGGCTTTCATTTAGGCATTTCATAAATGCGCAAAGAAATGCGTACAATTCCCACAGTTAATAGACCAATCTCACAAGCCAGTTTGACTACGCCACCGCTGCCGCAATGCATCGAGGGAACTTTAGTCTTTGGGCACGTGCGACAACCTCGCTTGAGCTCTGCGCGTGTACAGCATGAGACCACACGAGCCCTCTCGTGCACTGTCGTCTGCCTCCTGTGAACTAAAGTTATGACGGCGTCACGCATGCGCCGAACGCTTAGTGAGATCGGTCTATTGACCGAGCCTTCCCGACACAAGAGATTACAGCGGTTTGCGCTCACAGGGTACGAAAAAATAGATGTAAAGCCACGATTGAACGAAATTAGCACGAGCAAACGCAGGTCAACTAAGAGGAAACGAGGCAAAAAGATGGGAAACTGAGAACCCTCCTTCATTTGCTTCCTCTCTCTTTCTTTTTATACCTCTTTGTACCAGCGCGTACCTGCAGCTTCGTAAGAACTATGCCAACCTATACTTCGTTTCAGTTTAAGTCCAGACGCAACCTACGCTACGAGCTAATGGGACCAATCAAGCAGCCTTTAAAGCTCGCCGCACGCGCCGAGCGAGCAAAGATAGCGGTTATAGCTTTCAGCGCACTAAGAGGCGCAATGCCGAAGCTTGGAAAGCGCCAAGTGACGAGTGTATACACATGGGAGTAGGCCACACACGCTCGCCCCTGGGCTCACTTCCAGGGGCGCAGCCTGTACTGCGAGCCACGCGCTCCTCTGTTCGCATTTTATTTTTTGCCGATAGTACATTATGCGGTAAAGAGGGGGTTGGAAAAATTATCTCTACAATACCTCGCGGCATTTTCTTTTAAGAAGTACTGAACAAATATTCGTTTGAAAAACACGCTCGCAGAAACAAAACTGGCATCCCGCACATTTTGTTTTTAAATTTCAAACAAACTCTGCTTGACAGACTGAGATGGGACAATTATTATGGTAAGAAAATTTGCAAGTCGATTCCGCATAACTGTTCGCAGAAAGCGATGATTGTGATCGCGAAGGAAGAAAAACGCGGCACAAGTTGTCGTACAAAAGGCTGATAATGCCGACTCCGCCATGGTCTACTCGTCTGATCAAATTATCACGTTTCATCCTTTTCTAGAGGGAACACAAGGCAAACGTTGCCAGTACTCTGTGCATTTTCTGTACAAGAAATCTGGCGTAATGCATGACTTGCATGATATACCAATTTTTCTGCAACCATTAAAATGTTAGAAACGTTGGTCGTAGCAAAGATCGACAGTTCACGGTTGACCCAGTGCGATACATTGTCAGCACAGGCACGACCTCGGGCCAGTTCTTTGTGCTTTCGCTCTGTTATCGCTGTGATGCGCAATCGAAGGCCTGTCGTCTGCATGACATGCACCGATAAAATCGCCAAGTAGGACGATCACTTTATCGTAGTCTATGTAGCTCCTCACACCGAAAACAACGCTTCTTTTTCCTTTACATTATTCGGAGCATACATGCAGATAACACGCCATTCAGCACTTGACACGGTGAAATTACATGCAATGAACCGTCCCTCCGTGTCAGTTGTCACGGTCAACGCTGAGAGCTGAACCGACTTTTTTGATGAATAGAAAGCAACCTGCCGATGTTCCAATGGATTGACTAAAGGAAAATGTACTGCGAAAGAAAAGGTAGCAGCACTCGGGCTATTTATTCGTTGAGTGACATTTTTGTTCCTTGAATTGTAACAAAATTAATATGCTTGTCGAGAAGTAGACGTTGCAGTTGATATTGCTTGCGCCTACCCTTCAAACCTCGCCTGGTCGTCGGTTGGAATACCCGCAGTTATTGCCATCGCGTGCCCTTGAATGTCCATTCTGGCCTCCGTGGGCTCGCGTGACGGGGGGGGGGGTTCATCCGCGACGCTAGTCGTATCGTCGCCCTTCGCAGCGGTAGAAGGCTCCAGTCCACCCGTCTTGAGTGCAGCAGGGAATTGGCTGTGCTAACGAGCATCAGGCGTTTGGAAACGTTCCCCGGCTTCGAGCGTCCCCCTCGCAGCCTCTTCAACTTCATCCTGGTCCATGAACAGCTCCATTGCCTCATTCAGCACGGCTTGGTTTGCCGCAGCTGTGTACCCTTTGAAACAGTCTTCCTTCGTGCGTCCGAAACGCCGACCGCCGTAGCAGCCTGGAACACGGCACGGTTTACGGATGTGCCTTGTAATACGGCATCGCAGATAAAACGGTTCCCTGCGCGGAGCGATGACAAATGCCGTGCTTCTTTGAGGTCGGAGTTGATGCGGGAGGGACGTTTTACTAATACCCCTCCTTCAATATGAGCCTCATCGCCCTAGTCGTCGACTGAATCCCTTCAAAACCCTGACTTTACACGTCTCTTGGATGATCTCATCGACCTTGCCATTAAGCCCGAAGGTTTTTTTGATGTGTTCGTCAGGAAGATGAAAAAGAACCCAGTGCAACTTGATACGCACCTCCGGCTTGTTGGGGTCAATCACGACGGTACTTCGTGCCCTTGACTTCAAGCTCCTCCGTGCCCACCAACCAGCTTGTGCTTCGTGGCGAGCAACGTTAGGGTGACAAGCATAAGGGTCCAGTTGGTATGAACCGTCCCAAAAATCTTCGATGCGGTAAGGGCGTCCGGTTATATTTCTGTGGAGAAACTGTGTGTTCAGGGCGTAAACGCTCATGGGCAGGGTGGAAGAAGAACTCGAAAATCCAGGCTTTGGCCTTCTGTTAAAAAAACACGGCTATCAGCAGCTCATACCGCCCGTACGGAGCACATGACTTTGCGTCCGTTCGCTATTGCTGCAGCAAGTAGAATCCCTGCCACGACGCGTCGCCGTAAGTTGAGGTGCTATTATTGTGAAACTTTCTTTGACTACGTGTTCGGCATTTCATGAAGCCCAGACAAAAGCGTGATTACGGGGCTCGACGCTGACTGGGTTATGTGTGGGAGACCAGGAGTGAGGTGCTTGGAGTTGATTGTTGAACAAGGAGGTCATATGACCAGAAAGGTAGGCGAGGAGGAGTGAGGTCCGCGAGGAGGAGATCGAACCCCTGTGCGCCCTGAAGAAGAAGAGCTCCGGAATGTGGAAGGCTTTGGAAGATGCTCAGGTTTATCAGCCCGATTAGTGATAGTATCGCTTCAATTTAGGAATGACTATCAAGTCTAGAAATTGTACGTGTTAATCTATCTAATGGAAAACGCCGTGAACGTAGGGGTCTGGTATTTGGAAACTCAGAGTATCGCTAAACGTTTGTGATGCTAGAAAAACTCACGTAGGCAACACAATCGTCTAGCAATTTAAAATAATTTGTTAGATTAGGTATCTTGTAAATATAATTTTGCACCAGCCTGCTCGGTATTTCACTTCGTCAGAGGTGACATATACAGCTAAATTATCATATTAGATCAAATGACTACCACAAAATAACCCGGATGCATTCACAACGTTGCGATGCAAACCGGGCAGGTAAAAACCGTCATAAAAACCAGAAAATGTGCTGCCAAACGCCAGATTTGCAAGGCATCCTTGTGCTAACATTATGCTGCCATGTTAAAAGAGGTTCATTATAAAAAAACCGTTACGTCACGAGAGCGAAGTGGAACCCACTAGCAGCCGGAGGGTTTGATATAAATACTTTGAGGGTCGTGCATTACTTCTTCCATAAACTGTAACTTGAGTTTTCGCGAAACACTTCGAACCTGATGATTGAAGATCAAACTAAGTGGTTCGAAATGTTCGAATAATTTTGAACTTTCAAATTAGTAGTAAAAGAAAATTCAAAAATTTTCGAACTTTAAAAATTATTATTTTAGAAAATTGAAGATATACGTACATTCGAATCAGCGTAGTTATAAAGTTTGACGAACTTTTAACGTTGGAATGTACATTGCATTGAAGCTTCAGTTAGCCAACCTTAGGTGGTGACATCAAGGACTTGCTTCGGGGTAGCCTCGGCGCGTCAGCTTCGTGTCCCGCATATTAGATATTTTCCTTTAGCTTCTAGCACAAAACCGTTGTAGGTTGCTTCAAGGTAACATGCGGGCCAAAGGATTCCTAGTCAAATGTCTGAAATCCTACCGCGGCGCTTCTCTGGAGCGTCGTTTATAACCCTAGTTTTATTTGAACGTAAGTACCTGTTTTTCCTATTGTAAGCGACTGAGCAGGGAAAGGCGAGCTCAACGAGCAACGCCGACGCGCGACAATGAACGCATATCAGCGCTTTCTCCAATACCGTTTCTTAAATAATAATTTGGTCACCATCTGCCATTAAGAGGGACGAACATTTTAATTCATGCAAGGTAAGTGCGAGAAACCGGCAATGTGGAGAGTTTGATGCACTACCGGTCGTGACCTCAGCAGCTCTATTTTCGAAGGACGGGGAACTAGAGTTTAGTTCAATCTCATGCTCCTCAACTCTGAACTGTGTTGGGTGCTGCGCCCATGTTCTTGTGTCAAGCGTTGTTTTATATACCGTGGTATATCACACAGGACATAAGCAGCAAGAGAAAAAAAACTCTCCGGAAGCTTAAGTATTTGCCTGTATATTTTGTTATTTCATGCAAGCATCGAGTTTAGCTAGCGCTCGGTCGACTGGCTGCTGCTCTAGATAGAAAGGAGCTTACCGCAACAATTTTTTTGTTGATCTGTTCACCCTGTTAAATGATTATTTGATAAATTACGATGAATAACGAGTTGCACTCAAGTACCTCTGACACAGTACTGAGAAAAAAGAACCTTTATGGCAAAAAGAAATGTGCTACGTTTTTTTGTGAAATTTGTCTCGTATGTCGAAGATTTTCGAAATGAATCCGAGAATTATCTTTTGTAGACTGTGAAATTTAACTTTCGTTTATAAAATTTGATGACTTTGAGCCTACATTAAAAATTATAAAATTTTAATAACTCCCCCCCGCCAAAAAAAAAGTAAAATATTTTTTCTTATTTCCTTTGTTCTAGGTTCTCAAAAAAAAATCGAAATGTTCTATTTTTAGAACATGATTATCAGGAAAAATTTGAAATCTTCAAAATTTCGACTTTGATTTATAGATAAATTTGAAATTCTTTAACCCAAACTTTCTGAAATCTTGACATCTTCGAAATTTTTAAATTCAAACCTCAGCAAGGTTCGAAAATTTTTGAAACCTTTCCAACTCTAACCCGGAGAGGTTCGTGACATCCCTAATTGTAACCAATTATAAATATGCCCGAGTGCTTTAACATTGCAATGAATGTCACTCCAGCCCCCTCTTCATCTGCCAAAAATGACAACGGCGCGTGTTTATGTATGACGATAATTGAAGTAATTTCCGGTTGCATATAAAATGTTTCCACATAGGCACTGATTATTTCGATCATATATTAAAGAACATGTCGCTCAGCAATGCATAACTGACAAATGTGAAGTTTTCACCGTTCCCGATTGTATTGTATCAAATCAAACTGTGTTGTTCGCGTGAACTTATACTGTCACCAGACACTAATTTACTTTATCATCTTAATTAATTCACTTGGCACAGATCTTTATGTTTTAAAAATCCTGCTGCGCTAAGGAAATAAAAGCCATGTGCTATGACATTTCTCCTCCTCATCCACCTTCATTTCAATCACCTAATGCCGCAGCATCTTTGTTGAAAAGGGTAGCAATTTCATTAGGACATCATATTCCCACGCGCTAAATTTAAAAAAAATATATATATATATAGTTATTAGCGATGAAATTTTTCTTTTCGGCTCCTAGAAACTTGAAGTGTACTGCTGCGTACGCGCATCACTTGAATTATCTAGTCGTCGTGTGTGTCTTCTCATATTCCGTATCCTGCATTCTCGTTCGCTTTCTCCACCTCATCACATGTCGCTGCTATGATATCGCTTCGTTTATCTTTGATACGAAACATTTCCACCGAGCATATTCAGTTCTAAAAAAATATCGCTTCTCATCTACAATGTATACGGCCCACAGAAAAAATACATCTGTATTTTTTATTGTACAAAATGAATTATGCATTGCCAAACCCTCAGTCTCCTCCAAAGCTTAGCGCTAACTGTTCGGACCTAACGCCAAAGTTTCAGAACAAACCGTTATGCAATCCAAAAGATGAGTTATTTTTGAAGCGTTCACCAGGAAAATGTGGCCCATTCTAAGTAGTTTGCGCATTTAGCCCAATGTAGTCTTGCGCTTTTTCGGCTACCATTTTAAAATTGAAGATTTCCGAAAATCGCTTTAACTTATTTTAATAAGATAACGGTTCGTTCTGAAACAGTATCATCTGGTTTGGACAGCAAGCACTAAATATTTGTGGCGGAATCTCAACGTAATTTATTTTTACGATTAAAAACATTACATTTTTTGGGGGGGACACATTGGAACAAAGTGGTGCAGAGAAGATTAAGATATGAAGATAGATCAGTGTGAAAGATGACCCTAATCCGCTTTTGATTCAGCGCTTGCCACGTCTTCTGAACAAATAAAGGACGACACTTCCGACGGCAACGGGAAACCAAACTAAGTTCAGGAACACGCGCCTAATTTACACGAGGCCATCAATCCAACAAGTATGCCTTTCCGAGAACAAGGAAAAAAACTAGTTAGTTGTCGTGCCTGTTCTCGGCAGAGAAGGGGGACGGCTTTTGAGACTTGATAGCAGGGAATTTACAAGTGCTCACAATCTATGTTTTTTTTTCTTCTTAATATTACAAACGTTTAGAACAGCTATACTGGGATGGATTTACCGCTGCAGTCATGCAAAACTGTACCCGCAATGCGCGTCGGAGGCCGTATATTAAAACCGCCATCTTATCGCTCATATATTGTTTGCGTGGCAGCGCAGTACAGGAGGACAGTAGGCTAAAACGTTGGCCTTGCGTTACGTTTTCAGCATAGTTTAGGTACAACAGTAAAGGTGCAGTAAGACGGTAAGTTAATGCCAAAGCTTGCTAATAATAATATGGTCTAACCGCATTATTCTGCAATGGATAAACGCTAAGCGTGCAGAATGACTTTAATCGTGGTTTTTGTACATTCAAAATCCTTACTTCTGTTTTTCTCAGACACTACTTTTTCTTCTTATTTTAAAAGCAAATTTATGAGCAAAAACAAACAGGATTTTAAAAAAAATCTTACGAAGCAAATAAAATTAGTCAGCTGACCGAAATGCCAGGTTTTAAATGACGATGTTTCTGACACATTTTCGACATCTGTCGGAGGTAGTCGCTTCCTGCAACTCCAACGGAAGTTTCGCGGTCCTTGCGGGTTGATATCTGGAGACTCTGAGAGTGATAGAAATCACTATTGTTTCCCCACCAAAATAGTTCGTGTAATGGCTGCATGAGGTGACTGGTGTCAGCCTGCTGTCCTTGACTAATAGTAAGCTGCGACAGGACCTGAATTTAAAAGCTTGCTTACGTTCTAAAACTTTAAACGAGCAAGCAGGAAATATATTGTCCTCAACGATCCCGTTATCGTTGTTTCGCGTATTGAAACTTCTCCCATACACAACGCCCAGGAAATTTGACACGTATAGGCTCCCCTGGCTGACCAACAGGCGAACGTGCGCCTCTTGTTAACCAGGTTGTCCAGTGAGATGCGCCGCTTATTTTTTAATCGCCCTCCATATTGTCGCCCACGGCTGGTGCCCATTAGGTGAAGAGGTTTTCCGGTGGCCATCCAGCAATATTCAAGATCCTTCGGAGTCACCGATTGTGCGACCAAAATGCAGCTGTCATTCTCGTTGCAGAATACGGCATTGACCGGTAGACTCCGACGTAAGGCGAATCCTGAAGGTTTGGCTCTTTGAAGAGTGCCGACAGAATTCGTATTTTTAAAATTATGCTAAATGCCTCGATCATACCGCCTACAAGTGAGAAATAAATGAGAAACTTTGAGAAAAGCTACATTTCTGTAAAAACATATTCACACTCTGTCGATGTAACTTTGCTTCGGTCGTTCAAGTTGGTCCCAGTTGGATACAGTTCGCAACTGAAAAGCGTGAGGGACACCGTTGTTATGGAGTGTGAATTCGCCCTACACTGAAAAGACACTTCTAGCAAGCGGCTTAAAGACCATGTCGAGAACAATAAACTCGTGTCGCTGTAACTCTGTTTAACACAAGACATGTTTATCATCTAAATTAAATAAGGTTGTGCAACGTTTGAGTCTAACGTTTTACTGTTACGTTTGACTGTAACGTGTGGAGGTAACTCGTGGCTGTAACGTTTGCTTGTAGAGTTAAGCTGTAACGTTTGACCGTAACATTTTTTATAACGTTTGGCTGTAACGTTCTTGGAATTGTAAGCCTGGTATTGTGAGACAGACACTGTGAGCCAAGTGCTTTACTCACTAAACTATCAGAAAGCTTAAGTAGAGCTTGCTTGCTGTCGCATGCGAGTTCAAACTCTATTTAAGCGTATAAAATCTGTCGGCGAGGAACCGTCCGGTTGGAACCCGACGAGCAGGCACGGTCCCGTGCCGCGCGGCCTTGAAAACGTGTGGGCGAATAAGGACGTTTCCTCGAGCTCCTGTCACGCTGTGCCATCTCACGGCATTTGTCAGAAATGGGAGCGGAAGTTCGAGACACTTGCTCCGTGTCGAGGTTGCACCGTTCAGACGCCACCCTCCTCTACCACTGTGGGGTCACAACTCCTACGAAGCAGACGGCCGCAAAATGTATGGGGGCTTACGGAGAACAAAAGTAACGACACATCCAGCAGGAAGTGCCTTCACCAGTCTTCACAAAGTTCTCGCTATATAAAAAATTACATTATAAAGCAACCTGTTGCCAGGAATTGGGATCGACTCACCAAAAATGAAAAGATCGAGGAGAAACTGTTCACTCCATAGACCAAAATGGCGATCGTACGGGGGGGGGGGGGGCTTAGCGCTACTTTCAGATGCAGTGACTTTAGATCAAGCAAGCGAGAACACTTTTGAGCAGCTAGGTTTATTCTCTTCCACCCATACCCTCCTTCCGATTTTTTTCCCTAGACAAAAAAGCAGCCTCCGCATGCGAGCGTTCGCTGTTTCTGCCGGTGACTTCCCCTTTATTTTATTTGAACATAATCTTTTGAGGAGCACCCACCACGCAGTCACCGACATTCATTAAGGGTTTGCGTTCTGACACAGCCGCAAGAAACTGGTGCGCAGCTGCAAAGCAGCAGCTAGAAACAGCGCAAAAATAACAAAGACGAAGAAGGTGTAGACGGGACAAGTTCTGGACTTCAACTGATTATTAAATAAAAAAAGGAAAAACCTCTAACAGACCATCCACGTCCATATCGCGTTGTCCTGTCAATATCGTGTCAATATCTACCTCATTCTTATGTAAACAAACCGAAGTGTTACTCACGCATTTTGCGCTTTCCTTTCCTATTATAAAAGCTTCCCGCAATCATCTTGCAGTTTTATCAACCTCTTTCTCCGGAATCGCGATACACTCAAAGTTTGGCTTACATTTTCAAGTCACACAGTGTAAAGGTAGTTGCCCTCCCACAGTTGACCTCAGCAACAACGTGTGCTCGCGCGCTCGGTCATCGACACAACGGCCGTCTGCTCGATGTATGACGAACCAACTTTCAAGACTCAATTGCGCGTGAAATATCAGTATATCCTTGAAACGTGGAAACAAGGAAAACAATTATATATCTTGCTCGTTTAAAGAGATCCGAAGTAAGCACAGCTTGTAGTCCTCCATTCCCTCGACCCTCTCAAGAGCGTACGTCTTCACGGTATGGAATCCTTTGTCTTCAGGAATTTGCCAAGGAAAAGGGAGATGGAGCAGGGAGAGAGGTGAGAGTCCACACCGGAGCAAATTTAGTTTACGTTCCGAGAAAAGACGATGCACAAAATTGCACGAAACACGCCTGGCGCAGCAATGGCACGTCCGGAAATTTCCCATACCTATTTCCGGCGTTGCGAACGAGCGCATGTCAGCCGTAACCAGAACAACATGCAACAAAAACAACACCCGTCGAGGTTCGGGAGTCCAAACGCGGCACGCACAAATCGATTTCCAGGTAGCCGAAGCTCCGCTCGACGCACTAAGCTGACAGCGAAGTGGAAGACACACGCTTCACGCAGCTGGCTGCCACGGGGACATTTCGCGTTTGCTAGACCAATACCATACCTGCACATCAAGCACAAGACCACCCCTTTTCTAGACTACGTGTGCATGCCTGGCTCAGGTTCCTACTAGGAAGATTGACAGCTTCAGGAACTACGCAGTTTCAATGCTACGCTCCTCTTGGGGGATGAGCGGGACATAGCGTTCGGCAGCAATTTTGCTTTGTTTTTATTTTATCTCTACAAGCGCATTTTTGTCGAAGCCATCAGAGTCTTGTACGCCAAAGAGGCCCGGAAGGCTATTTCGGGGCATGGTAGAGCCGGTCTTTTATTACATCACTGACACCACTGCGCCGTCTGGCCGGACATCCTGTAAGTCCACGCCGGCAAGTCCTCCTAAATTGCGCAGTAACCGAGGGCCTCTCTCGGTCTGTGTGGAGAAGTTGGACGAGTGACAGAGTCGCCCTTCTGTACATTGTGACACATAAACGAATTTTCGGTCTGGTGTCATCATCATCACCCCGATACGTAAGCCGGGCTCTTTTGCCGTAGGTTAAGTTAGAGCAAAAAATAAATTAATATTTTAGGGTGAAGCTGTAGTAGACTATGCGAGCCAAATATGTATGAGCATAAAAGCATTTTTTGAGTACAATACGCTGCTAAAAACGTTCTTCCCTCTCTCGAGTTTTACGAATGCACCCAGCTTCTATAACGCACCATATCGTCGTATACTATTTATTTCTAATTATTTCTCGCATCCCAGTTACCTATACCTTTGGTGTTGCCACATTTTTTAAACTAATTATTTATATTTTTTTTAGAAACGTTATATCTATCTCTTAAGGTCTCCCTACTACAATCAGGGTATTTGAATGCCTCCCAATTCAGACGAAAGCTTTAAACAAATAATGGTGTAAAAAAACTTTTTTTTCTCCCGTAAGTTCTTTAAAACGGCTCCATTCGCTATGTTGATATTGGGAATGGTCTTCAAGTTAGAACTGTATATACTAAAAGGGTTCGGCAGATGAGTGGATGTTGTGAGCAACTAAATACAGCTGAAACAAGCCGACCTCACGATAACACAAGATGGAGAATCATTCTCGTTTCATCACTCCACTTTGAGCGAGCCCACTTAAATTAGAAATTACAAATAGCGTTACGAAAACATTTTTTTTCACCTGTATTCTGTAACGCCTGTAATTGGCTACTGCATTGAAAGATCGCTTTTTTTTATCATTCTCCAATAATAAAACTTACAAATGAGCTTTGCTTTCAACCAAGAACATGGTTTTCAATCAAAAATGGTCAGGCAATTTAGAGCACGTGTTAGCAGTTTCTGCACAGCAAACGCTTTCTGCGGTGTTCAATTGTAACAGTGATGGGAATATGAAAAAAAAATGTTTGAGACAAAAAAAAAGGAATTAAAGGCAGTAATATTTTTAGAGATCGTCGAAGGTAGGCAATTGTGAACCACTGATTGTGTGGAAAGGGCCAAAGCCGCTTACCTTAACTAGAGACCACTTCAGTGCCATTTGACACGTCACTGCACACAGGAGGTGGCTAATCCATAGTGGGTCGTGAATTAGTAACACAATATGGCGGGAAAACGTTTGGTTACTAGACTGTGGGCATCTTTGAAAGATTTCCAAACTCTCCCTGTGTGGATGGCTGTGTCTAAAGTTACCCGGCAACCGACGCCAATCGGGCCATTTTACTTAAATTATCATAAACAGGAAAATCGCGCCATCTTCCTTGTCCCATTACCTCACCGAATTAACTCGAGCACTATGGTCCTTGACAGCTCTAGAAACGTGAAACGAGAATTATTATTCATGTTTGAATTAACCTGAGACTGGGGTAGAGAGGAAACATCAAAACGTAGAAAAGACACAACATGGACAGGACGACGTCTCAATAGGCAGGACGACGTCTTATTATGTTCACGCCTCCTGCTTCAGGATTAGTTTTAGGGTGTTCTTCTCAGCTCACACTTCAAGCTCTGCGAAGCGATAATAAAGTGCTCGGGACTAGGCACACCCTACGTTTCTTATATTGTCCGTGACTATATATCATGTCCACTTTCTCTCAGATCATACGTATAACCAACCATCGCAATCAATAGAATTGGAATCCAGCTACTAATGGAACCGAGGTAATCCTGCCGAGAAAATGCCGTTTGCGCCGGTAGCATTTTCGCGCAGAATCTTTTTCTTGAGTTCTTGATTTGTTACCTTCTCTATCTGGGCTCTGCGGGAAAGTAGACGCGCGGTCCTGGTTCACGAGCAGTGCGTAAATCACTCGACAAAATTCGCCATCAAATAAATAAAACAAATAGTAAAAAACAAAAAAAAAACCTCACGATGACATTGGAGGATAAAGAGAGGCAGCACTTGTTAAAACAATGAACCGGTGACAGGCGACGTTCCTCTCATAAAGAAAATCCACTCAGTGCTTATCAAGCGCGAGAATAAATCTCTGCTTCGCAGAGAACACGCCTGACATAAAAACACGCAAATTAAAAAAAAAGCGCTTATGTAGTTGTGGCGGGGAAAAAAACCCTCGGGGTTCTATTGGACGTCGATTACTCGTCGACAAGCGTGTTCTCACCAGGGAGATTGGCTTCAATATCAAAATATGCATCGAGATTTAAAAAAAAAATATATAAGGATAGGACATTGCCAAATAAGCTTCACTTGAGAGAAGGAACGATGGCAAAATTTGGGTTTACATCAAGGCGCAGAAAATTGATGCCCTGGGGTTTCGTGGAGTATTAAATCTCTGAAGAGCTTCGAACGTGAACTGTCTCGTTTAATGTGTCCGTTGTTTGAGAATGAACGCGTGTACAGAGTGGGGCCCTAAAAAACTAAAAGATTCAGCACGCCTAGCAAAATTAGGATTCCAAACGTAAAATGCAGTGATACTAATATAATGTGGAGGAGTTTAGTTTTAGCCAAAGAGCTAAAATGCCGTACGGGGTGATACAAGCAGGCTTAGCTATGACATTCGCTGCCACGCGGATATACTAATATATGTGCTAATGCATTATAATGAAAAAAAATATTAACTCTACTTACCCGGGGCCTTCCGCATTGCTTTTCTGCAGCCCCGGCCGGAAACCCCCCTGGCTGGGTCACACTCCCCCCCCCTCCCCCTGTACACAATGTTTGTATTTGTCCATGTCGGTATATCGTCAAATCAAAAGCGAAACATCCCAAAAGACACAGGGACAATTGGAAGGAGGACACGGACAACGCGCTTACTTACGACTCTTTTTCTAAAAGGGCATATTAAAAGAAGAACAAAAGATAAAAAAAGACTGAAACTTGAACATTTCAAGTAAAGCCACCCCAAAGCATTTTATTATTTGTTTTATGGCCATCTGATGCCGTGAAGAGAAATAAAAAATAAAAGAGTCGTAAATTAGCGATGTGTCCGTGCCCTTCTTCAACTGGTGCTTGAGTCCTTGGCGCTATTTCGTATTTTATTTTACCCTACACACCTGAAATACACTTATCTCACGAGCCAGATTAGTTACGCCACCGATGACGCGTGCATCAAGGGAACTCACGTCTTCCTGTGCTTGCAACTACTTCACCGAGGATTTGCGCGAGGAGGGATAGAGATGGCACGAGCCACCTGCCTCCCGTGGACTGAACTTATGACGGCATCAGGCATGCGTGGAACGCTTGCTGATATCTGTTTATTAAGCAAAGAATGACGTTGTGCAAAAAGCTACCTCTGCTTCTAGAGCTCAACTTAGAGCTGGTGATTTACATTCAGGAAGGTAAGAAGAATGGCTGTTTATTTATGAACACAAAGAGGTCAACCGGCAAATTATACCTGATTCGCAAGTTCGCAAAAAAAAGCAAAGCAGGGAGTAGGGTCAAAGTCCAGAAAGAAAAAAAAAGAGAGACAGTATAAAACAAGACAAATGCAAAGACACACTATTTACGCCAAAATTTTTGAGTATGTTGAATAAACGAGTATTAGTTTATTCAAACTCAGAACTAGCATGCACCTTAAAACAGCAACGGCTGTCGTCAACCCAGTTAAGCGACTTCGAACGTGACAGTAAACAGAGAGCTGGCCAATAATTGATCCCGCCGAAACCAGTGACCGGGATAGTCTAATCGGTAAGCGCGTAGGCCCATATAGAGGACAGTTGCAGGTTTGATCCCCGCTCCTGTCGCAATTTATTGACAGCTCATTTTCCCTTTTTCATTCTCCAACTTTAATTAAATAAATTTAATCATCACTCTATCTCTTCTTCGTTCGCGATATTACTACGGCTGCACTTGTCAATCTTCCCTGACTCCCAATATATGTATGGTGCAGCCTGCCCCCACAAGGAGGGGTCGTTGCCTAAATATCTTATAGGACGGATCCCTGTCCGACATTTGCAAGCCGAAATGACCTGGTACCTCAGTGCCGCAACTCGGAACTAGCATGAGCCTTAGATCAGGAAACGGCTGTCGTCTATCCAATTAAGCGAATTCGAAACTAACAGTACAGGTACACAGAGACCTGATCAAGAATGGAGTCCGCCGATAGCATAGGCCGGGATGATCTACTCGGTATAGGTGTCGTCCCGGATAGGCGAAAGTTGTGGGTTCGATCCCCGCTCCTGTCCCAGTGTTTCGCCAGCTCTCTTCTCCTTTCCCTTCAATAACTTTAATGCATATACATTTAATACCCACTCTCTGTGAACGAAAAGGGCAGAGAGAATATATATATATATATATAGTATATATATATACAGGGTGTCACACGAAAGAAAATTTACACGGTCTTTTTTACCGCAAAAATAAACTAGGCATCGCCGAACGCTCATTCTCCGCCCAACGGTAGTGCTAGAAATCACAACCAGATGCCAAAAATTCAGGCCGGTCCGATAACTTAATCAAAAGTTATAGGTGATTTTCTGAAAATTTTGATGGGAAAATGGAGCCCATTTTTGCCCGTTTCCGGTTTCTGGTGTCATAGAGCCCCATGTATTCGAAAACTCCGTCGGCCGCCATTTTCCCATTGAAATTTTCAGAAAATCCCTTTTAACTTTTGATTAAGTTATCGGATTGAGCTGAAACTTTGGCATCTTGTTGTGACCTCTAGCGCTACCGTTGGGCGGAGAATTCGATGCCAGTTCTGGACGATGCAAACTCGACGTCTATATATATATATGCGTATATATATATATATGTATACACTGTAAAGACTAAATTTTCGCGGGGACATTTTCGCGAATTTCGCGAATCGCCTACAGTTTCGAAAAATACGTCCGACAAATCGGGCAATATATGTGAGCTACAAGTACATCGATGCGAAAATTAGAACCCTGAATAATTTCAAATTTCAGCTAGGCCCGATTCGCGAAACTGACCCGCGAAAATTAAGTCGTATATATATATATATATATATATATATATATATAGAGAGAGAGAGAGAGAGAGAGAAGAGAGAGAGAGAGAGTGTTTCGTAAAACTCTTGAATCAGAAATTTTATGAAACCGCCGAAACTAAAAATGAACAGCGGAGCAAGGATTTGACCTTTGGGCCTTCCAAGGTCCGGAGGGTGTGCTAACTACTACATCACTCCACCTTGCCTTTGTGGCGTTTCCTATCTGCCTTAATAATGCACAAGAAATGAAATGTGTCCAATCAGAAATGTTTGTGAAACACATGCCGCAGCGTGGGACGCGGTACGACGCTTGCTGGCACGGGGTACGTGCTCATTGTGCTTCAGAAATCCTCTCACGGTTTGGCTCGTCACGTGTACTTGTATTACCGTTTTTTTTTCATCAACTTTAGAAACACGGTATCATCATCATCTGCGAGAATCAAGAGCCACGTTTGAAGATATTTATTCAAATTCATATATCACGGGCACTTCTTTATTAGCGTACGTTGTCTCCCAAGAGAAAATAGTCGACAATATGCAGATGAATGAACAATTCTGGATTGAATGAATGAAAATTTTACGCAACCGGGGGAAAGTTAAAATAAAGGACGAAGCCAGGATTTCAACCACCCGGTCTCCCAATAGTCGGTCGGGCCTGTTAACCACTAAAGCACTCCGTCAAATTCTTTTTTCTTTCTTTCTTAGGCTTAATAGAATTTGTTTAATTTGATTAAGTACGGTTCATTCATCTGCATATTCTTTATTATTTCCCCTTTAGAAACCACGTACAATGATAAAAAGAAATGGCCGAGATATACGCGCAGAGATGCGCTCGGATGAAAATTCGAAACCCAGGAATGCGTCCAATTTTAGCATTTTTTTTAAAACGCCATAAAATGCTGCGCGTGCCTTATATTGTTCTAATGTGGTATATTTAGTTGTTTTCGAAGATGCCCTGCAAGATTCTCATTGAAACCATCCCGGTAAAATTGACAATTAGCCGCTTTAATACTAAAATTTAATTAATTACCCAATTATATTGAAAACTAATGTGTGTCCTTAATGGGTCATTTGAAAGAAACCACTACGGGCAACCTTTTTTGTATTTTTTGTGTTCGCAATGCGTAGTTTTTGCAAGAGCGATTTTGCTCTCCTTTTCGAAAACACCCCGTATATACTCAATGCACGCACTCGGAAGGAGTCAGAAAAGTCTGCTGGTTTATAGAATATAAATTTATATCCCTCGCG
Source organism: Ixodes ricinus (assembly GCA_037355805.1). Lineage (NCBI taxonomy): Eukaryota > Metazoa > Arthropoda > Arachnida > Ixodida > Ixodidae > Ixodes > Ixodes ricinus. The sequence goes on along the minus strand of JAZHYW010041037.1, from coordinate 40,261 downwards.
CCGAGATTGTTATTTTTGGTTAATCCTAAAATTCTGCAGTCAGTTTTTGGATAATAAAGGAAAAAAAAAGTATACCCAAGCCAGGCTGAATATCGCGATACAACCGATACATTGCATTTGTATTTCACTACTGAAATGGAAATAAATATTTCAAGCGTATCTCGATAGAGTGACGCAGGTACTGCATCTCCGAGGTATCAAACGTATCGCGATATTTTCCTGCCCTGGTCCAATGACGCCACCTAGCTTTTCACATGTATAATCTCTTTTTTTTTTTGTGACACAATTTGTTATGGTTGCTCCCTCGGTCAGGGCTTAAGATTCCGTAACGTCGTCTGTTTCGATGCTCCGTTTTTTCCTTACGATGAAAAACAAAGGAGGCTACGAGCCATACATGTCAATCGACTCTCGTGTAAGTCTCACGTGCACAACGACCCGAGCGCACTGACACTTTTTCGCGTGATACTTTCAACTGGCTGAAGTGGCTTGTAACGTCTGCCGCAATTTATCATAATTGGAAACGGAGTATGGTAATGTCTAGAGAAATGAATCGAATCATTTTGTCAGCAGGCTACTCATATTAGACTACTACTCGCAGAAGGTACCGCAGTGGAGCGCCATTAACCAAGTACGACACCCAAAGAACCGAACGCGCCGCAAACCTCAGTTCACATAGACAATATCAGCTACATAAAATTTTCTTAAAAATGTCACAGTTTTAGGGTTTTTTTTTCTTTACAATTCTCTTTGGTGTCTGGGCATTATTGTGATCAAGTACGGCCAGTGTGATTGCGGTGCTCGAGTACCACTAGTCGTTGAGACAGAAATCTTTCAACCGTAATGGTCTACAGAACTAACCTCGATAACAATTGATTTTATCTATTTTTAAACGATATAATACAACATGTATTTTGGGTCTTTGGATTACCGCTTTGCAAGGGTTCATCAAGCAAAGTTTGGAGACATTTGAGTATTATATTTTGTTTCATTGCCCAACAATGGTGGAATAATTTTGACTTCTTTGGTATTTAGAAAAGCTACCGATCATAATGAAAAAAAAAGTGGTTGAGCGCTACTTTCTTGTTAAAAGTAAATTGCGCCTAAAATGCGCTACAAAAAGTTTGAGTTTTACAATTAAATTCCATGGTGTCTTAAAAAAAGAAAAACGCTGAAAAATGCCAAAATATGAAAGAGTTGCTCAAGAGGTAAAGTTTAGAATTTTTATTTTGCTTTAAATATAAAATAAAGTAAAAAATACAACCAAATCAAGGAGACCATGTAGTTGCCGTGCTTTATACTTAAAAATAGTTAGGTTGTAGAAAGTCGGGATCGTTATTTTGTGGCCTCAGAGTTGCGTCTAAGTGAAATTTCTAGATTACTCTAGATTGCTCTTCTTTTTCATATACAGTGCAGTGAACTTATAACGATGCCACGTATAACGATGTACCGTTTTAACGATCAGTTTCTAGAGTTTCTAGTCTAGAAACAATCCGTATCTTCTCCAGATACAACAATAATCGGTTATGACAATATATTTTATTTTCTCATTATCGTTGTAAGCAGATTGCACGTAGTCCATCGGATAATGTATCGGGCACAACAGCGCTTGAACCTCTCATTGGTTGGTGGGATCAAAATGGGGTAATTAGTGCCGTTCGCAGTGTAGCGAGGAGTTGTGTAAGTGAAGAACCTTCTGAAAGTATGTGTTACATTAATGAAAATATACGGCTGGAGGGGGCACATCCAACCAAGCCCTGATTAGGGACATGGCAATTCGAGGCCCACTCGGGCCCTTCTTCAAGGGCGACTGCCCAAAGAAATGAGTATTCCTTTGAACGCCCTCCCCCCCCCCCCCCCCACACACACTAGCCCACCCACCCCGGAACATTCTTAAATGTAAGACAAAAAGATTTTGCCACCTCTCCTCCTCTCCTTGTCTCCTCCTCCACTGTGCCATCTCCTCTTCTTATCGAGCACATTCCCGGGACATCGGTGGCTCCGCGGATTTCAAGCCGCTGAGGCGGCATCGAAACGCGGGAGGGCACGTGGCCGAGAAGTCAGCCTACCACAACGCCACGAGGAAAGAAACGAGCGAATGTGGCGGCGCGCCATGCCTACCAACCACAACGCTGGCGGCGCGACGGTTGGCAAAATGGGCGATAAACGTCAGTTTCTGGACACAAGACAACATTTAAAAAACTTCACCAGCACACCTTTACCCATCACTGAAATAAAGACTGCTAAATACCGTTTGTTGGCACTCCCTCAAGAAGTAAGTAAACACGTTCCTAATACTGCAATAAAAAAACGTGTTACTTCAGATTGAATGTAACACGTTATTTTCAAGTTACTTTCAATGCCTCGTTTTTGTGAAGCAGTAGGTGCCTCCAATATAAGTTGCCGTTGATATTTTCTTGTCTTTTTTACTCTTTCATTTAAGGATAACAATGGCTATACTGATATACCTCGTGCACATTTTTATGATATATCTAGCCATAACCTCCTCTATACTCACAAAGCCTGGCAATTTGACGCCGGAGTCAGAGTGCCCGGTCGCCGATTTCGAGCGCGAGGATCTGGTAGCACAGAGCATTTCTTCGCGAACCTGCACGTCAGCGCACAGCTTTTGCAGCAGCGAGGACCCGAAACATGGTTTTAAAACCCGACGAGAAAAGAAGTGGTAGCGCGTGGAACGCGAGGAGCACTAGCGGACATTCCATCGGTCGGGAGAATTGTGTTTCGGTGTCTCGCCGCAGCGGGGCGCCCGTCACGTGGCTCTCCTCTCATTCGTTGTGTGCCCCTCTCTATCTTTTCAATTTCGGCAGCCGCGTCTCGTGGTGACCTGCCAGGCTTTGTCAGTGTAGAGATGGCTATGATCTAGTGCTTTGTGGTCCTGTAAATTACATGCGCGAGCTGGGGTGAAAACTACTTGCGTTGTATACCTTCTTCAGATGTAGCTAAACATCGTTATAGTTTACTCCACTAAAAAGTAGTTAAAAGACGTCACTCCTTCCATTTTCTAAAAAGAAACTATGTCGTTTCTTCGTTTGAAAAGAAAACAAGGAACTAGCTAGCAGTAACCCTTTCCGTGCATTTGAGTGGCAGTCTGTGACAATGATCGCGAAAAAAACATACGCGAAATTGATTGCTCCGATAGGGGCGTAAGGAAATCTGCGGCCGCATTCGGGAATAGTGCGTGGTTCTTCGGCGGTTGTTTACTTAAGCTTATAACCCCCCTCCCCCCTTATCCTCCTCTCTCTTCCGTGCAAACCAGCGAAGTGAGTGAAATCTGTAAAGATGTCGCCGCCGCGGTGTGTGTTCAGTTCCGGAAGACCGCGTTTCTGACCTGTTTCTTAAAAAAAAGTCAATTAGGGAACCGGATATGCCCGCATTGTTTTGCCCATGAGCGAATCCCAATGCATGTGTCGGTAAATAGAGGTCTGTGCAAACAAGATACAACAAATCCTGTCATAGCAAAAAAAAAACAAAAAAAACGTACACTTTTATTTAAAACTTGAAAACTGCGGCGTGGGCGTCCGTGTCTGTTTCGACATCAACCACAAAAACAGGAAGACCTTTCTTCAGGCTTCCTTGCGGTTGTCTCTTCTTTCTTCTTTTCGGGTGATTGGAGACCGACAACAACAAACGAGGCCTTGACGACCGCCGGCAGAGTGTGTGAGTGGCTGTCCGGACCTAAGTAATGAGCATGCCTCCGTTGAGAAACTCAAGGGGAACGAAACTTTTCCCCTAGGCAAAGCATATCGGAACAAGGGGAAAACCTCCACTTTTTAACAACAAATGTTGTGATTGCAGAACATTAGTCCTGTTTGTACAGGCATCAGGGCCGACGACCAGCCAGAAAGGAAGAAACACTTCCTCCGTTTTTCTTCTTTCCATTCGTAATAGAGGGAGACACACCTCCTTTCTGGAGGAAGTAGCTCAGAGACCCGCTCCTGTGGAAAGAGAGGGAGAGAAGAGTGCTAGTGACAGTGGAGAGAAGGTAAATAAAAACCAGTTTTCTGCCCGGCAGTAGACGAAGCTCTAGGTCGGCCTTTAAGCGAGCGTCGCAGTTGGCTCCTGCCTATGATAAAAGTTTGGCGCTCGATGCAAATGTTCCGGTATTTTCTGTATTGCCTCGTAAGGTAAACGAGCGGACTGACGACGAAATTGCTGAACAGAAGCGGTGGTGCGTAGAGGCACAGCGTGTTCGTCATGCCAATTAGATTGTGGGAAAAAAATAACAGCGTCTGGTTTTCGAAAGAGGTATGGCATGTTCCTTGCCTATGAACAAAAACAACAAATTAGCCGTTTGTTCTTTAGACAGCAGGAGTTTAGTGTGCCAGAGTAGAGCGACATTGTTACGCAGCATAGATGAGCAACTTAGCCAGTGAAGTACGATTGCTGGACTGAGGTCGTTAAGGTGCTACACATAGGAGTGATACACGACCGCACGCCGGGACGATGCTCATCTCTGTCTAAAAGGGCATGATTGGAGATTAAACACTAAATTCCGGGTTGTGCAGCGCGATTTTTTTCCACTTGGTCCAAGCTGTAGTGCGCCAACACACTCCGCCACGGATCCTCCTTTCCGTATCCTTGACAAGGCTACAGCTCTATCACTATACAAGTAAAGATAAAAGTAGTACAAAAAGGAATCACCTTTAGTGAATCCAAAAGTGCAAATATCTTATGCCCAGTTCCCCATTATGGAATTTGGCCCATTTTATTCAGCGGAATGGTCTTTATTGGAAAAAGGCGATGCTGTCACATGTCAACATAGTCTGCAGCAAAACTCTGCAAAAATGTAACCTCCCATTTCACACCGCAGATATCAGCTCGTCATATGATGGCCAGAAAACATAATTTCCGAATGTTTTCAACATTTTTTTAGCGACGTTAAAATTTACATTGCCGCCTGAACAATGAAAAAAGGGTCAATGCAAAAATATTTGACGTAAGTAAAATGAAATAATTAATACTATTCCTTGTAGAATGTTGCGAGATAAAAAGAAAGATAATTAATTGTCGCGCGCTATGATAAAATTCCTGTCTGGCTGTCTAGGATTGAGCGAACGTTTTGTCAGAGAATCATGTGAGATGATGGAATCCCTTTTAAAAACGATCTCAGAAACCATTGAAAAAGCGATCAATGCAGCTAGCATTCTCCACGTCCCTTTTAAAGTTGTCGATGCCTGCCATGAATGACAACCTAAAGCAACACAGTGCGTGGATTAATATGCTTAGAATAATTGCTTTGTTATGTGTTGTTTGTCGTTCTTATCGGCTAGTACCGCAGTGGCACTGGCTGGCAAGTGATAATGAGATGCTCCGTATTGTCCCCGTTTTGCGTTTTTTGAGCTGTTGGCGTTTATATATAGCATTTACACTAGGTTTAGGGTAACAGGCGGCCGACTGTTACCTTGGACATAGAGTCTAAATAAAACCAATTCAATTTAATCCAATTATACATTTTGAATGAATTACTACTACAGGGTGAGTCATAAGGATCGATGGCTGTTTGAAAGGATGGCATAAATCGGTTTCTAAATGTATCAAGCGAACATTTTGCACAAAAATGGCCGATGAACGTGCTTTAAGGGAACAATTATTTCGCGGAACAAACTCGCCTGAGTAAAGAGTTTTAAATGTAAAACCTGAAATTCTTACCTACGGCGGCCGTGTGCTAACCGAAGGTGTCTGATTGGCGCAAGAGTCGACACATGTCAGCAGTGCTTCCCGCGTCTACATGGTGGAGGTTGGCAATCAAGGCTCCGAATACCCCATTTTCCAGCGTCAGCTTCGGTGATGATACTACTTTTGTCGGTCGCTTGTTTTGAATGTTTCTCTCCTCGTTGAGGCGCCTCACCTAGCGTAGAAGTGTATACGGGATCCCGGAGGTGGCCGCCGACACTCCGCACAAAAATGTCTTCTTTCGTCGTCTGGCACTTCCCGTACCGGAGAGCAACGTTCATTCGCTCGTTGAAGCTAAGGGCACTACGAATATCACTTGAGCCCCGAAACAGCAGGTACGAAAGTGGCAGGAAAGAGAAGAGACGTGGTAATAACCAGAAAGTGAATAGCAAACGACGACATGTTGCCGAAAATAATTGTCGAAAAAAGAAAGAAAGACGTTTACAATTCTTTGTAATGCCGAATTAGAGCGCAGCTCTTGAGGAGGATAAGGGGAAGGTACGGAGGGGGAGGGTATGCCCTCCTCCCCCTCCGTACCCTCCCCTCCTTCTTTCCTGCTCCCCTCCTATTTAGCAAAAAATTTCCGCTCAATTTCCAGCGAAATTTAGCCGGAAGTTTACCAATATTTTGCTGCTAAATTTAGCGGAATCATTTTCCGCCATATTTAGCGGTGAAAATATTTCTCTCGTGACGTCATTATAGGAAACGTCCCATAATGCACCTCGCGGTTACGCCGAAGATCCGAGCACATGTTTTTGCTGCTGGAAGTGATGAAGAATTTGATTCCCTTATCTCAGACATTTTTATCAGCGGGAGCTGAAGTTGTTGTTTCATCAAAATATATTGTCATTATTGTATTGGTTCGTGTATACTTGCGCATGCTTTCATATGTTGTGCAATTTGCACTCCTATCTTCGTCCTGTGTCGAAATGATAGTGTTTTAAGACATACATAAAATACGATCACTCCGCATGACAAAAGCCAGGTGTATATAAAGTTATTTTGCTGTGACAGCAGAGGTTTAGTGACACCAGAATAGAGAACCCAACAAGACAAAATCGAATCGAGCATTTCAGGCTTAGCGCGTTTCTCTATCCCCTATCGTCTTATTCCATCATGCTCGTAATTTCCAAACGTTTAAAGAGCTAATAAACCGAAATTTTGTATTTCGTAAAATAAGGCCACAGAAGCGTTGAAAGGGACGCTACGAACTCCAAAACATCACTCATACAACGATATCTCAAACCGATGGCCGTAATTTTGGAGAAGAAGGGCGCGATCATGCGAGGTCTTTGACGTCATTATCTTCCTGGAGAATTTGAGAATAAGGGAAAGCGGCCACGCTTCTCTCCTCTTCGCTTCGGTTCACCATCTCGACGGGACGTAGCGAGGAGGGAAGGGAATGGAAATCGTGACTTGACTTGTCTCGTCGGCCTCGTCGGGTTTGTTCAATCGCGCACTTCTTTTCCCAAAATACGGCGACCCGTTAGAGAAATCGCTGTATGAGTGATGTTTTGGGGTTTTGCAGCGTTCCACCTGTCCGTCCAGCCTTGTTCTGTGAGCTCAAAATTTCGGTTCAGTGTCCCTTTAAGTTTGCCCTTTGGGTAAAAATAATAAAGTAGCGCGTCCTGCTTTGGTGGGAAAACAGAAGAATGCCCGTAAGAAAAACTAATTTGATAAATTTGTACGGAACAGTCATTTGCCAGATGCCGCCGAAATCGGGCTAATGCCAACGCAAGGCATCGGCAGAAAAAAAAAGACATTTGCGATGGGAGCTCACAAACTGGAGCTTCCGAAAGCGGGGCCAACCTGCTCTGTCGAGGCAGGTACTTAACATTTGCCAGCAATTAGTGTATTTTATGCCACCCTGCATATACACATAGGCACACGTCACAAAAAAGAAAAGTCCCGCTTTACTAACTAAGTTGTGTTGGTAGCTGATTAACGTTTTGCTTTTAAATGCTACAGCAAGCAGAAGGCAACCAAACCGTGAGACCGAATGCACTCGTCCGTCGCGCTTCGATAAGTAAATTTAGCAGGAAACCCTGAATGGGTGTCTAATTATACACTAATTAATTTTGTTGCTACATCAGCGCGAACCGTTTACACACTAAAATCCGCGGTAATACCGGAAGTGGTGTTTAGTTATGCACCAATTTAATTACCCCGCCCAATTTAGAGCGAAAACATGCCTTCAGCTGAGTTTTGTCGCGAGAACGGCATCACGGTGATGGAAACTGAGCGCCGAACTTGGCAATCGTCTGAACAGGTGCAAATTAGATTTCGTAAGATGTTCTCGAGCATGTGCTTGCGTGTTTTTTTTCTTCAATTTTTTAATACCTCATTGCATTCCATGTCTTCTTCATCTATTTATATATATATATATATATATATATAACTGTAGAGTGTAAAAGCAAAACCACTATTGATGGACAACCAGGCAACAACGCGGTGGTTTTATTCTTCGACGTTTCGGCCTGGAGTCCGGCCTTCGTCAGGAATGAGCCGGACTGCGGCCTTCTCTCATCCTTAAAGGGTCCCAAATGCTATCGTATTAAATCTCTTTTGGCAGCAGCCAGAGAGAAGGGATAATGTTTAAGCTACAACAATCGACGCCAGACGTAGCAAGGTAATATCTTTCAAAACTCATCATCCAACGTGGGCGCTCCTCATTTCTTATGCAAGAAGAGTGGAATCGTATTGGAGTGCCGTATACCGAAACAAAAAATAACAGTTTAACTTTTCCCTAACTAGAATATGAAACTGGAAATCTAACTGGAATTGTTTATGTAAACCTCAAATCCACACTTCACACAAAGGAATAATTTATGAAAACCTGAAATCCACATATACTCCAGATAGATTTCAAGTTCCATAATCCAGAGAGCAAATTGTTATACTGCGATTTTCGAAAGGGTGCTGCTCGAATGATGACGAAGCGCTCGTTTTTCATACGAGCTGAGGCGAGCTCACGCCGCACACTCGTGTTCAATACGTGCTCACGGTGTTTGCCCCCAAAATGGAGGACTCTGATGATTGGCACAGAATCTATTCCCACTGTCAGCTAAGAAACGCGGGACGTGGCGAGTTCCAAACATATAATTATTGCTCCACGGCAAATGAGATTCTGGCATGAGCGATTAAGAACGAACGAGAACAAATCACGAGGCAGGACTTGGGTGAGCCCACCCCCATTCCTTAAGCGGTCAGTGACTATACTGTACTTCGTTTCACCTTAAATTCGAGCGCAGTCAACGCTGCAAGCTAATGCGTACAATCATGAAGCTACGAATGTGGAGTATCATAGCATTCGTCATTTGCCTGTGTGCGCGTGCTGTAACCTACTGAAGTTTTAAACCATTCAACAGCAGTTAGTGCACCGTGACCTTGCGCTTTTAGTATGTGTGTAGTACACAGCTGCGGCCTGGGCTCGATTACGCCCGCGCGTATAGTGAAAAGGAGTATAAATGGCGCGCACTCTTGAAACGCGTCTAGTACGAATGTGGTATGAAACGCTAAATAGATTTCCTAAAGGCCAAGAGAGTAAGCCTCGTTGGCTCTGCTTGATGTCCGCATGCGAGGGACATCTGCCAAGAACAATCGGTCGGAATGGACGTGTTTAGCGATAAGCGAGGCCGTGCCGTCCTATTTTGTGAATGCCGAACTGCGTTTGTTCTTTCGGCGCTCGAAGGTCAGGAGTCATGACCTTCGAGCGCCGAAAGAACAAACGCAGTTCATTTCTCATGCATCTGGGTCATGACTCATGACCCAGATGATTTCAGTACACGCTACAGTGGCAACACGGCTGGTATTAAGCTCACCAGAAGTTGTATTTAAATAACGGCATTCATGACTCGGTAAAAAAAAGTAAACTAAATATGTTCATTGCTTTTAATTCCCAAAATACCGAAGGCCTTTCTTTGTTAGTAAAAGGTGTCTAGGCAACTGTGTTGGACACGTGAAAGGTTCCTGCATCAGAAATGCTTAGCGATACTCTGAGTTTCTAGACGCCAGCGTTCACGGCGCTCTTCATCAGATAATTGAACGGTTGGACATGTGTACACTCGAGTGGCGGTAGCATCACTTGTTCCCAGAACAAAGTGATGCTACCGCCACTCGAGCGGACAAACATGGCGATCTTGAAGAGGTTTTCATTTTCTCCAGCTCCTCTACCTCAGTGCGAGCAGGTGCTCGAGCTCCTTCATGCCTACCGGGCTCCTCCTCGCACATCCCTTTGGTCAAATGACCTCCCCGTTAACCAATCGGCATCGAGCACCTCACTCTTCCTATCCCACCAGATAACGATGATAACCAGGGGTGAGCCTCACGACCATGATTTTGTCCAGCATACAGTTTTATCTGGGCTTCACGAAATGCCAAACACCTAGCCAAAAAACGTTTCAGGTTAAAACGCGTGACAGTGTGTAAACTTGCTGTCTGCCGGACGCAGTGGAGATGCACCGCAGGGCTTTCCCGCCAAATGGCATCTCAACTCACGGTGATATGTCCCTCACTTAATAATCTGTAGGGTCTGGGTAGGATTTCCGCCTGGTGCAGATGCATTATTACTGCGATGGACTCGTCCCCCCCCCCTTAAAAGTCGGGCTTTTACCAGGCATCACCTTTATTCAGGCTTCTCGGAATTCCGAACAGCTAACCAAAGAACGTTTCACCCTAAAAGTATCAGTTTAGAACTAGCGTTTTGGGCTATATCCTGCGTAGAAAATATTCACTAAGCACCTCGACGCTGTCTTTACTAATTAAAAATAAAACTTGAGGGATGCAGATTTATCCAGTATTTTACAGAAGAGCTAAGCCGCCAAACGTCACGTGGTGGACAATCTCCCCCCCCCTTCTCGGTTGAATTTTTCACCAGTTGCGCACACACTGTTCGCCCCTAAGGTGACAGGCTTGTCTGCATTATGCACTCGCCGGATCACTCAACCACCTCCTTTTCATAATACTACCCTGCTCTCTGCGAGTGGGTACGGCAGTGAGCGTTAGCGCGTCGTGTAAGATCGACGTATGACTGATTCAACGAGCACGTACCTTCCACCTTCTTGTCAGGAAAGCGGTGAAGCCGAGCCGCCCTAAAGTGTGCTTCACTTCATGCGCAGGCGAAGCGAAAACTGCAAACTGTATGGTCAATGACAAGGCGAGATCGGCAGGAAAAACCTTCAGCTGTTCCGCTTCCAACGCGAGCTTTTTACCCTCGTCAATGATTTACGAGGGTAAAAAATCCTTAAAAACTTCATGTGGAAGCCACTTATCGTTGTTGTAGTGCTGCAACACTGCCCATACTTCGACCTTAGATGCATCGACCGTGATGAGTGTTGGAGCGTCATTGAGAGGGTGCACTAGAACTGTGGCGTTGGCTAGGCCATAACTTACAATAGTGAAGTCCTCTAATGTACCGGAAGTTTATACTATTAGCATGGGGGATTTCTTCTAACGATGGAGCAAGTTTGTGAGAGGGTTTATAGCTTTTGCGCAACGTGGGATGAACCGCCGATGAAAGTTGTTGAGTTCAAGAAACTCGCAAGGCTTGCGTAAAGGATTTTTTAGTTCAGGGAAGTCTCGGATCGATTTTGCCTTGGACTGAAGAGGTTCGATGCCTGCAAAAGTAATGTGGTGTCCCAGAAATTTCATGAACGTTGTACCAAAGGTACATTTTGCTACACTAATGGAGAGCAGTGTTGGCCATAACGCGTTACGAGTAGCAATGTTACCTGTTATCCGTTACCTTATCGGTAACGTTGTAACGCTCTCGTTGCATTTTTTTAACAGTAACGTATAATGTACTTAAGTTATTTATTTCCAGTAACGGTAACGTAGTTATGTTACCCGTTATTCGATCCCAACAAATTCACACACTAACAATCTCGGTGCTAGTAATATTGAGCGATGCCTGCGTTGCAGGAGTGCGCATTCTTGGCAGGGGACCTGAAAACCAGGAGCTCGTTCTTGCAGTCGCCAGGTTCGATAAACCGCTATTTTCGAGGCCCGTTCTATTCGGTAACCACTTCGCGAAAACTCTTGCTAAACCAGATGTCAGATCACACCGGTTTTGTGAAAAGTGAGCAATCTTGGTTATATGAACCAGCCTTGGCAAGCGTTTCTGCTCGCCCCTGTATCGGTGTCATTCAATATATAATTTTTGCGACCGTTTCTATCGTCTTTTTTAAATTTAGTGCAACAATTTTTGTTTTTGAGTCCCTTCTGAAATAAATGCGCGGTAAAGCAAACCAGAGGTCTTTGTACGCAGTCTCAACGCATCAATCGGCGTGAGGCTCTTCCAAAGCCATAGATCCACAAATTAGTGTACAAGTTGTGTTGCTAAAAAGTATCTGTTCAAGATACTTTTATAAAGAATGACCTCTGATAAAATGCATACTGTACATAAACTAAAAGTCCCGCTCTTAGAAACCCTCACCAAAGAAAAGTGCATTTTTAGGCATGAGCTCATGCCATGACATACACATCGCTGTACGCTTCTCATGCGCTAAATAATTAGTTTTTTTTTTTATTTCCTACTGCTGGATATTCTTAGAGCTAGAAGACCAATGCATATGCGTACAAGCAAAGATGCTTAAAGTTTGGGCAAACTGTATTTTTTTTACATGCCACGTAACTTTTAGTTACAACATTAATTATTGAACAATTAGCGAGAACACTGGCGAACTTGCTAAAATAGCAAGACAAATGACATTTTAGAATGATATTTTTGTTCGATGTTTCAAGCCTTGTGCGAAAGATAATGTGTCCCGGTTTTTCCGTTGTCGCAAACTGAGTCTCACGAGAAACATTAAAGCCGCAATCTGAATGAAAGGGAAATCGAAGGTCAAGTGGTGGTTTCTAAACAAGGTATTTTTTCTTAGGGATATTTTATGATAAATTTTTCAAAAGTGGTGCGTGTAATCCTTTCTTTAAGAGTGCGGGTGACCCTTATTTTAATATACGCACTGACACCATAAGAAACATGGGACCTGGCGATTTCTAGCATCCTATTATCGCTCTACATTTAATGAGATTGCGACATTAGCCGTTAAGAGAGCAAAAGTAAGAATGCCTAAGCAAGAATTGTGACAGTAAGCCACATATTGAGTTTCTTAAGCTGTACGTACCTATAGTGCATACGTGTCAACTGTGCGACTATCAACTTATGCGGGGGTTTCTCACTGGACACCTGCCATAGTGATGTTTCTTGTAAAGGTACAGATCACACACAAAACAAGATTGGTGCCCTACTTTTCACATCCAATTGTCAAATTGATTGAGGCACATAGAGTTTGGAATAATTGTTTTTATTTAGTCTTGCAAAATCAATTTTGTGTTTAGTAAAACCAAAGAAATAGTTTCAAGGAGAAACATAGGGGCATCATCGGGGACCACTAAATATCTCCATATTAAAAAAATATCAAGCAAGTGCTTTATATTTAATGTCTGGGTCACACAAATGCTGCGTTTTCAGACGTAGCCGCGTACTTTTCCTGTTTCTTATCATCCGCATTTCCTCAACCTCAGCCTCGTGGCTGTAGAACAAGCAGTAACTTTTTCAAACCATCACGGTTTCCTCGCGCTGTAGGTCTTCCTAAAGTTTACCTATTTATTTGTTTCTGATGACGCCCAGCAAGTTTCTAATTGCAACTATGTGTTTATTTTCACCAATCAATAATTTTATTATGCGACTCTGGGTAGGGAGATATTTGTCCGAAAGCGCAATTCACCTGCCTATATAGGCTACTTGACGGTGACATATACTACGTCAATACGCCTTTTTTATGTGATGCGTAGGCTTCGCAGCAAAACTTTAGACAATTTGGAGTGAAGTCCTATGAAAGGAGCGTTCATTCCTTTCTTTATATTTTTTTCAGTCTTTCAGAACTGCAAAGAATAACTTTATTACCAGCGTCTGCTTTCGAGAAAGCCCAGCTACTTTTAACCAAAGCTAAAACCTGTGCCCTTCTGGATGGTCAAACGTAACACTGCCACGACTTCGGATAGGCTACGTTGGGATGTAGCGTTCAGTGCAGTCCTTTGTAAGGTAAAACGGAGCATAGTGTTTTGTTTTATTGCATGCTATCGGAGCAATAAACACCTCGGGTGTCCCTCCACTTGTTTGTGTCCCTCTGCTTACTTTCGAGAGTTGCGGATAGCGGGTGCAGTAAGCATTAGAATCTACCTTGGTGGTTGAAGTGATCTGCTACGGGGTCGCAGTTCCGCCGTCGGCCTCCTCGTCCGGCTCCCGCTATCCTGTTCAGACCTCCACAATTCAAACCGAAACAGCGCCAATCCTCTCCGTGGAAAACTAGTTCCTGGAACAAAATTTGTTCAATGTAGCCTATATAGAGATTCAAAGCTTATGTATTTCAACTTTTTGTTATTTCTGCTTATGCAGGCTTGCCAACTTCAAAAGGATGGAGCCTCCAATGCATTCTTCTAAGCGAGCTACTTTAATGAAGTGTCTGCCGAACAAAGTGTCACAGGCTCGTTTCTTGCGTGTACTGGGTAGACCCATTTCAGATAGTACCCATTTGGGGTCAGCGCATGATTTTCCTCAGTACCCACATGGTCTGTTCAAAAGTGCTAAAACGGGTATCCGTATCGAGCTGGTGCCCGTATCAAATGCGCGCCCCTATCAAATGGGTGGCGGGATCAACCGGGTGATGGTGTAAGGCGGGTACCCGTACCAAACGGGTACCCCCACCTTAAATAAAATATGACCTGAACGAGTCAACCAGTTTACAAACTGTTCTAGCTTCAAGGAGTTTTTTATTTATTTTTTTATTTGGGAGGAGATTTTAGTAATAGGTGCCGAGTACTCAGCTATCAATCCCGGCTTTCATCTATTTGTATTTTTGAGTGACATCACACCACAGTCGGCAGTCAGCGTTATCTGTGCTTATTCTTTCTCCTTCCTCCTGAGCCTTTTTGCGTCGTTTTATTTGCTTTTTTGTGTTAGTGAACACTATTATTTGTTATCAAAACGCTTACCAAAAGCGGCCGATCAGTTTATAGGATTATAGAACGCCGTAATGGCGTCTTTTGGGGATGCCATAATAAAAGATAAGTCATGCGCCTTAGCGGCGCATATTGCTGAGCAGCATATCGCTTCCAATTAGCAGCATATCACTAGCAAATATACAAAATATACACCGCATTTGGCAACTGAGTGCTGTCTCGAAATGTGGTGGTTTCATGCTGTTCTTAATATCCCGATTAGCGGAGCATGCTCTTTGATATGGCATTCACATACAAAGCTAGTCACGCATGTAGGCTGAGTTCGAAAGCTGGGCGGTACGCCTGACTTTAGGTGCTCGGCACCAGGAGCGTAGGTGCACATTTAAAGTTCGAACACTTGATTGGGGATATTTCAGAGGAATAAGTTCTTCAGGTTCAACATAACGAGTTCAGACAAGGTGGCGGCTTTGACTCAACTGGTTCATTCGATAAAGGAATTTGCAACTCTCGTTGATAAGGGCGAGCGGACTAATGTTATTTTCTTAGATTTCAGAAATGCCTTTCATCCCTTCTCACACGATAAGCTGCTGCATAAGTTGAATTTCATCAATTACTAACCAGAATATATTATAGGAGCTCGATTGCTATCGTTTATGTCGAAGACACTCTGTGAGCTTGTACACTATTTTACCTGATGTATTTGTTTTCACGGGCGTCCAAGAATACTCAGTTCTTGGGCCGTAGCGTTTTCAATACTAATCAATGATTTGCAAATAAAAACCTTGATCTCTAAATATGGTATTTTTTCCACAATTGTGTTTTATTTTTTGTGTCATTAAGGTTTCCGAGCAGGAAGACCTAAATAGTTGTATCTCGCAGATTAATTTATGACATAAAACGAGATAAGGTGTTGAACTGTATGAAATATGTTAAAATGTCGGTTACCCTAAAAAGCAAGCCGTTGCTATCTACTCATTTTAATGATTCTGAACCGCTCGTGAGTGTGAATGAATAACAACATCTTGGTGTTATAATTGAATCATATTTAACTCAGAGTGCTCAGGTCAATTTCATTTGCGAAAAAGGTTATGCAGACTTTCTGGATTTTAAAGCAAAACCTTTGTCACCGCGCGCCAGAGGCAGAGGTGGCTACGTGCACAGACAGTCAGGCCAATGATAGGGTACGCTTACACTGCTTGGGACCCGTATACTCGGTTGTCGATTGACGTGCTAGATGCCGTGCGGAAAACGTGTTGTGGTTCGGGTAAAATCGGTATGCTACCTTAGGTATCACATTGGAGGTTTTATGCTAAATGAGTTGGCCATCCGGTAGAAAATTTATTGCCTTAATTATGTTAGTGAATAATGTTGTTACATAAAATTTACTTTTCAGGCGTAATCATTACGCCCCATTTAATGAGTAATGGACATAACCATACTATATTGTTGATTGAACATATGTGTAGAACTGTTTCAGTCAGAACATCATTTTGTTTTCGATTTCCATCATGATTGGAACAAGCATCCTCATACTATTGTTCACATTCGAAATGGCGTGTGCTCTTAGTGACACCATTCTGAAGTATTTTTGTTCTGTAGCAATGTTAGTTGTGCGTTCAACTGCATGCTGGCAGTAAACACCAATAAATGAATAAGTAAATTTGGGAAGTTGAGAGAAAAACAAATGTCCTCTGTGTTAGTGGGGAAAATAGCCCTACAAATTCTCGCTTAAAAAAAACGAAACTCCTCTTCAGTTTTGATTTTATTTTAACTCATTGAATAGTAGTCAGCCAATTCTGCCATCGCAACAGCCGCCCTTATTTATAAAAAAATGCCAGCTGGCGCCGTCTGATTCCAATTTAACAAGATGGAAGTTAATCCCTATAAACTTCCGGCCCTTATGTGGGCTTTACATCTGTCGGTAAAGGGACTTCGTCGAACATGCTAAAGCTTCAGCGCCACACCGAGGTTGGGGGAACATTCAGAAAGGCTAAAGTTTCCTGAATGCATTGCGGCAGTGGTTGGGGTAGAAAGATAATCCCCAAGCGCTCTTTTATTACTCGCCACTTTCCAGTTTTTTGGTGCAGAAAAAAAAAGGCAGTTTGAACATGTCATATTATAAATCATAGGACGATTTCAGTAATAGCGCTGATAACATTGACTTCTTGATTTATACACTTTGTATTCCTTTAAATCTCATGACCACCATCTAGCCATGCATTGAATGATTTAAAACGGTCTACTTTGTTAAGAGCAAGGTTTTAAAAACCGTGAGTGCTTTGTTAGAAGGCTTGTATAATAATAAGCTTAATTCGCTAGATCAAAATACTACTATTTTCCGTTCTATTCTATGTCAGAGTTTGTACATGAACGAGTTGCAACAAAGACATGGATTAGAAACGTGATCTCATGACGAGTTCTTCGCGCTTTGCTAAATCAGTTGGTGGTAACACAATTGAAACACGAAGAATGCCGTGAATATTTCCTTTCCGGGAAGCTCGATTAGTCCCATTGGCTTTTACCGTTGGCAGCAATCAGACTTATAAGACGAAATGAAGTGTAAGTATGTTGACTTTGAAGATGTCATTTAAGTAAATTGCTGATTTCACTACACATTGCGCAAATAGTTTTTTTTTGTATGTCATAGCACATTAGCTTTCATATCCCAAGTCCTGGTTTGCCAAATTCAGACAAAATTCAATATCCGCACCTGCTATGCAATGGCCTCCTTAAAAATAAGACATACGATTATTTAGGGCGCTTCTGGTGTGAGTGTTCCTATTAACCTTCCGCATCTCAACAACGTGTCGCTAAGTTTCAGTCGTCTATCTGTCCTTTTTGTATGTTGGTTCATTGTCTTAAATGTATTATGGAATCTTTTTCTTTAATTAGACGATGCTGAAGCTATCTAATTGTACCGCTGATGTTAAACATCGCCACCAGAAGCAAGAAGATTTAGTGCTGAGTGGATGGGCAGAAACACCTAAGCTTCGCCAACAGCGATTGATATAGTGGGTAGTGTACTTCTGAGCAGTTTTGCGATTAAAATAACACTGTTTAATATTTTATTCTTGCAATTAATCGCACCTATTAAGTGTTTCTCTAAATGTAAAAATTCCTCTGAAGAAAGATTTTAAATTGCGCCGAATGGCACGAGAAAGAGAGAGAGAGAATTTTTCGCGGACTTCCAAGAACATATATATATCCACCTTTCGAAAATCACTTGTTTCCAATAAATAGTTCTCCTGACACTCCGCTGCACTTGGATTGCTTGTCGACATCAGATTCAGTAGGATTAAAAGACCGTGCGCCCCTCCGTTGCTCCAAAAGGACGGCGTCGTCGCGTTTCAGCAAAAGTACCTCCGGGCATATCAATATTCATAACAAAACTACTTCGAAAAATATAGTTCCGCGAACACACAGTTGTGACAGCAGGATAAGTTGTCTAGAAAGTGCACGATGGCAAAACAGTGATCGCATCCCTCAAAGCCATCTTGTGGAGTGGCGGGAGGTTGGTTTAGCATAGTATTCCTTTCTATACTTCGTTTCGTCTTACATCCGAGTGCTACCAAAGCTAAGCAGCCAATGGGGTCATTCAAGCTTCTCGAAGAGCGCTAGAACACGTTATTTGCCCTATTTATCACGCGTGTGTTACATAAAACAGATTCAAACAAGTGCAAAGAATGTATCGAGACATCGCCTGTATAGTTTTTACATACGGAGCGAAAGTTCGTTTGCTTTTTATGCAGGGTTTGTGGTGACGTCAGAACACCGAGCTTTGATTGGCTCTGATTGCAAGGATAGTGGGTAGACCTCAAGGCAAGCTGCCTCTTTGGCTACCGACTATCTTTCAACC
This sequence comes from Ixodes ricinus, assembly GCA_037355805.1. Classification (NCBI taxonomy): domain Eukaryota; kingdom Metazoa; phylum Arthropoda; class Arachnida; order Ixodida; family Ixodidae; genus Ixodes; species Ixodes ricinus. Next base: position 21,753 of record JAZHYW010041037.1, on the reverse strand, counting down.
AGAGCCAATCAGAGCTCGGCGTTGTGTCGTCGCCACATCTACAAAAAAGAAGCAGATGAACTTGCGCTCCACATAAGTTTGTGTTTCTACTAGCACTTGGCCCACTCTAGCTTAAGATAAAACAGAGTATACTACATGACGGAATGCTGCTTTAAGCATGTCAGTTTCCTTTTCTTCTGAAAGGAGCTTCAACGATTGCTCCTTTAATAAATGCCGCTGAGAAATATTCATTGACGTTCGTAACTCACGAAACAGGCATTATAAGTTTTTACTGCGCAAATTGCCGGTCAAAGGAAGAACTGCTTGAAAACGAGCAGCGTTCACCGCTTAAACTCGCAGCTAAAACAAGAGGCCACGTGAACTCCTGCCGATTATGTGCAGCCTCTATTCATCAAACCCACGCGATGAGGTTTTCAAAACATAGGGCTTGCGCTCAGTCTCAGACTTTGATAGGATTGGGCTATGGTTCTCATCGCAGACTCTGCACGCGATGTTCATCGAGGCATTAGAGAGTTTCGGTACTTGGTAAAGGAGCGAACGTGGGCGCTGTGTGCTTGCGTATTTGCTGCGCGCTCCACGTTGCGCACATGCATCGTCGCAATTTTCTCATTCAAGACACAGAATGAGGCTGCGAGCACGCTCAGTGTGGAACACACAACGCAAACGCAGAGAGCTTGCTCTTTCTCATACACGCAATACTAAAATCCACTATCGATGGTCACGAACCGAAATAGAGCACTCTTGCGTCTAATATATGGCCCGCATGTTCGATTATAGTCACCATGGGGTAATTTCCGTGACTAGCTGTCAAATCTACGAGTTTCATGACTATGTCATGAAATTTTGAGAAATACCGACTGAAAGAAAACATCAGTTTGTGTCCATGAAATTTCACCGCAACAAAGAAGCTTCACCACGGTCAGTGGCGTTGCATGTGATTATACTTGTGCAGCGCTATTAGCGGCGAGATGTGTTGGCGGCGCCCTCCTACGGTTCCTTCTCTTGACGTCATCACCTTGAGAAGAGCAAGTTCGATGGCGTTTCTAATTAGTATGGTGGAAGCTTGAAATCATTGCGCTCAGAAAGCAACGCTGCCAACACCGCCAAAATGCAAGTTCTCGCATTACTTCTTATTTTCGTCGATGAGAAATCTTTTGCTGACGTCATAGTCAGCATTCGGCCAATTGTGGCAGGCCGACCACAGCGACGCTTTCGACCGCGCACGTCGCAATAGTCCCTGACGATGTGAAAACAGCAGGAGGGAAATTCAGCTATCCCACCTCCTGCACGAGCATCCTACTTTCGACAACGATTAGTCTTCTTGTGCAGCTCGAAAGTGCGCGTGCAGTGAAAGCACGGCGGAAGGCGTGGAGCCCGTGCTGGAGACTGGGAGTATGGAAGACATGCCCTGCCCTTTTCATACTCTCAGTGACTTTAGCACAAAAACTAAAGGAGAAAATCGGACGACGTCCGGCAAAGAGTCAGGACGGCGGTTAAAGGGCAAGTCCGGTCGTGAAAGAAACCAGAATGAATGACTGGCATCGCTTTAATGGCACCGAAATCTGATCACAGCCGAAATATTACGTCCAAAGTGAAGCCGCGTACTTTCAGTAAAACTGATTTTAAAGATGTGACTCGCTGCTCTTTAGCGGGCGGCAAGCGCTTAGCTTTTACGTCAGAGAACACTGGCGCGCAAGCACCCTTGTGACGTCACGTCGCGGTCGAATGGCTGATGACCAGCGTTGCCATTCCTCTAGCAGATAGTTTCGGTATTGCCGTAGATGCCCGAAACCAACCTTTGAGCCGTGATGTTCATAAAACTACAGACAATATCCAGAGAAAAAAATATATACCTTGCTGTTCAGGGCCACTGCTCTGACTGAAAACAGTTATAATCGCATATTAAAAGATATTGACCGGGGTTACCCTTTAAGCGTTATCACTCCAACAAGTGCGCACATTCAACGCTTTGAGGTGAGACGAGATTATCGCGTCGTTGAGCGGAATCTACCACGAACAGAGCCGGATACCGGCACGACTTGGCAACATAAGCCCGGGGAAGGTAAGGAGCTACAGAAATTACTTCAGGAAGCTGGCGCAGCCAACAACCACAACAACCTTGATGTGACATCTTAAGAAACACAGGGCGTGCGAGTCCCTTATCATTATCGCTCCGTAGTCAGTGAGATTACGAAACGAGGAGCAGGAAGATAATACGCCACGTTCTGCTTCTTGCGCTGCAAGCAGAGTTGTAGGCGTTACCAAAAAAGAAAATAACGAAATACGTTACTCGTAACTTGCATATAAAAGCAAGCGCGTTAATGAGCTGCGTTGCCTTTAAACGAAGTGAACGCGTTGCCGTTTTCGATAAATAGTAATGGGTGTTACTTTACTATGGCGTCTGTTCACCCGGACTGCCATTGACGGCGACAACGTTTTTCCACATTGGCTCAAAGGGACTGCGCGTTGGGGCCTTTCTAATGTCGGAGCACTTGCGTGGAGAAAAGAGAAGAAACATTTTGCAGGTATGTGGGATGAGTGCAAGGAATTTATGACTTTGCGCTTAGAAACGCGAACGAAAATTGAGGTGTAAGTTTGCGTGTCTCATGGGGAGAAGATGCAACGAGTAAGACAACTGAGGTTTCGCGCTACTCGAAATAAGTAACGCAAGTACGTGACTAGGGCGTGGCACTTGATCGCTTAAACTCATCGAATAATACTGTAATGCTTTAACCTCGATTATTTTTAACCACTTAATCGTTCTTATTTTGAGAAATCAAAATAATAAATGCGAATTGAACGCTTTCACGAAGCAGACGTGAAGGAGTACACCTGTGTGAAGGCAAATTTAGGGAAACTTTTGACCTAAAGTAACTTGTAGGGGCGATATTTGTAACTCCAAATAAGTGGAGAAGGTTATACTTGTCCCAGCAACTTTAACCCCGTGCGAGTGTCCGTTCAGCGCAGCAGAGACTATTCGTGAACTAGTCGAAGCAGTTTACTATTGCCTTGAGAATGTCAAAGAACGTCTTTGCTTCTGCAGTTGAAATAATACTTTGTGAGTTTGTGCCTCTTTTGACTTTTCTCAACTACACATCAAGGTTGATTAAGATTCCGAAATTCTAGATAACGCCGTTTATCACATATTCAGCAAAGACAAGGAATGTAATCATTTCTTCTTTTTTTCCCACATATTATGCAGGGGAACGAACGAATCTGATTAATCGATTAATTAATCGATTAAAAGGGCGGCAGTGTAATCGAGTTAAACTTTTTATTCAACGCCCAGCCCTAATTTTGAACTAATGTTGTGAAACCGCAAGGAGTACACCCCTACGTCAGAGAACTAACGCGCTGCCTGTAACGCCATTACTTGCAACGTTTTATTGCCGAAACTGGTTAAAGGTAATTAAAACACGGGCTGACATATTAGAAAAAGATAATCTGTCCTAAGGTGGTGGCGTCAAAATACGAGTGAGACGAACTGTTAAAAGAGTTTGCAAGGGCCATTGAAACCTCGGCATTTACGTATATTATAAATACTGTATATTTACATCATATCGCGCAGATATGGTGTGAGAAGTTGAGATAATCTAAATTTACATCACGGTTCAAAGTACACATTCTGTGTTTTATTTTGTAAATTCTTTAAAAGAAACATGTACATAACTTGCTTCAAAGCAGAGCCTGCCTATTTAGAAGTCCGTCACCGCTACGCTACATGCCATACTAAATTATTAAATGCGCACAGACTTCTCGCTCATATTGGCAGCCTTAATTTCTAGCTCCAGATTGCCGCGACAGTATTCTTAATCTTTCAAGGTAATGAAAAATGACAGTGAGATGTTTTATAACTCAAAATTAAAGTGTCATATTGTCAAGGGTGGGAAATCACACTTTCCTTAATAATAAAGTGTATTAAACTCCCCAAGCTTTACCTCTAAGTTATCCAAAAGGTTCCAACATCTCTCTGCGCGTCGTACACTCCCGACTTCACAAAAAAAAATCCTGTAAGACGAGAGCAGACTTTAACCTCAGCTTGCACTAATCTTAAATGCCAACGAGCTCGACGGCGTGCGGCGCAGTTTATTGGACAGTTTAATTAAATATTCATACGCAGTTTTCGTTAGAATATTCAAAACCAATTTTAAATAGTTATATTGGCCACTCGAAATTGGTTGTCATCTCTAATGTCACGTTTTTTTTTGTTTTTTTTTTTAATAATAATATGATGCATTCGACCACACTCCTTCGTGAAAATGTGACAAATATTAGGTTGACGCCACAACTGAGTACATAACGCTATACATAATTAAGGACCAAGCCACTTTATTTTTTTTAAATGCGGAGGGCGAGTCGTCTGCTTCTTCTGCAACAGTTGCAGACACCGAGCTCTGATTGGCTTTCATTGAAAGGATAGTGGGTACACCTGATTGCTAGATGCGTTCAGGTCTACCCACTATCCTTCAATTAGAGCCAATCAGAACTCGGCGTCTTCCTGACGTCACCACAACCCCCTATAAAATAAGCAGACGAACTTGCACTCCGCATACCTCTATCCTTCCATGTTTTGGTGTCACGTACGATGTAGTCACTGGCGACCGAACAAACGCAGTGCGTGACTTATTAAGTTCCCTCTTTTTGCTTCCCGATTTGTTCTTCCATGTTGGATCGTCTAATGCAGCAATCTCGTTGGCCGCTGAGCATAAATGAGACAGTTTAGAATTTTCCACTCCCTACGTTTCCTAAGCTGCCAGTGACCATAGCTACGGTGCCTGGAACGCGTCTCGGACTGGTGTGTACCTAGCGCCCTCTTCCACCCATGCATCGAACGTGGTCCTCGAGGCGAAGAGCAAGTCGTCAGCTTCTTGCGCATGAGTTGCGGTGACGTCAGAACAACGCCAAGCTCTGATTGGCTTTGATTGAAAGGATAGTGGGTAGAGCTCGGTGCAAGATGCCTTGAGGCCTACCCACTATTATTTTGAATCAACCAATAAGAGATTGGCGTCGTTCTGACGTCATAGCAACTCCCGTGCAAGATGCATACGAACTTGCTCCGCATTGGGAACAAAGGACGCCACAAAAACCAGAGTTTCGTGCTGTCAGATGTGGCGATCCTGGTGGTTGGCCGCCGAAGTTTCGGCGAAAAGCACGAGAAACCGCGAGTGTCGCTGTGGTCGCAGCGTCCCAACTGCAGGCTGCCGATACTGCCGTAGTCTGTCAAGCTGGAGAGCAACCCGCAGTGAACAGGCGTCTGATACATCTATGGCCCTGGCAATGACGCCAAAAGGATCGTGGTTGGGGATAGCATAAACGGTTTTATGACGTCATCAGGCAGAAATCGAGGTACCGCTTTTTCTGGACGCGGTAAACACACACGCGTTCAAGCCACCATCATATTTTAGCTTAGCTTTAGTCCTCAAAGATGTGTTTTTTTTTTGCGAGATTGATATGATACTTGGAACCCACAGGACAAACGAACTACCTGGGCAGCCTAATGTGCCACATAAACCAATCGCTTCTCTTTAAAAAAAACAAAAAAACGCTGAATTCGTCAGAGTTATCCCGAGAATGGAATTACGACACATGAAGGTGCTAGTTAATCTTCCTGCAATACGCTGCTCAGAGTTGATTTGTAATTTTGAAGTAGTCAGGTTTGTTTCTAGAGTATGTAATGCAAGGAATGACGGTTTTCCCTGTCAAGCTGCCAGCATTGGGAACGTCAATTTGAGCGAACTATTTGTGTATAGGTCAACAAATTTGGGTTTCATCTGAGCTGCGAATATAAGTAAACTCGGTACATATAATGCGGCGAATGCTGGTGTCCAAAAGCTAGGCTTCACCAAGAAAACTTTAAAATAGTGTATCATCGTGAAAAATTTGTTAACTAACACAAAACGTAACTTTAGAAATCGCGTAAGTTTATTGTGTTAGGAGCGATTTGTAGTGTGTCCTCTTTAACGGTATGACCTTCGTCGTTACAATACTTAAAATAGTATTGTAATTTATTGCAACAAACAAATAGCGGAGATTGAGCGAAAAAAAAACTGAGCAAGCAGCTTGCCGCATACTTCTAGCGTAACTGTGTAGAACAGTTCTCGCAAGCAAGATTGTTTTAAACCTGAGTTACAAAAATAATCATAATGCCTCACATAACCACAGTTTTACGCACAAAAGAAACGTATGACACGTTTCTTAGACGCATTAGAAATTCTCGTTCCGTTTTGGATTTTAAAAAGAAGAAATTTGGCGCTGTCGCCCGTTTGACCTTGTTTTTTTAATTGCTGTTACTGGGTTATGGGAACAGAGTGATACAAATAATATGTCATACTCAAAACGAGTGATACATCATAATTTTAAAGGCCACAAAAAGGTGGGAAATAAGTATCACTATACCCTTATTGTGAAGTGATCGCGACTTTATGCTTGTCAAGTTAAAAAAAAAAACATGCATGGAAAATAACTTACAATTTTCATGAATGCAGAATCTTCATAAGAACCAAAATGATTGTAAGAGACCCGATGTTTTTTCGGAGAAAACTATTAGATTTTACACCGGGCTTCGTGGATGCATATGGTATCCCAAGAAATTGTTGATAATAAATAAATACATCTGAAGGTTTCTTTACACTTCTGTGGGCCAATCAAGCATACAAAATGCTTGACTGACCAAAAAAATAATTTTGTGCTATATATTACTCTAAGAAATTTGATACGTCTACTTTCCCGAAAAGCTCTGGAGAGAGCCAATTCCTGCATACTAAGGAAGGGGGATCGAGCAATGACCAGGCTGAAAAAAATGTTTAGACAAGAAAAATCTGCATGTTCGCTCACCTACCTTGTGACGGTTTCCGAGAAAGCAGACGCACTGGATATTTTAGAGCCACATTTTTGCATTTCAACGATTTGGCTCCTTGGTAATACAGTATGCGTATATACGATGACAGACAACTCTATTCACAAACTCAAACACGCAGTTTTTGTATACAGGCTTGCACGTAACGTGGTCAAACTGAGGGTCTGATGATAATCCGCTTCACTCTAAGCTCCGACCCCAGCCTGCGCTACGATCTGATGAAGTAAATCAAGCAGTGCCAAAAGTCTCTGCGGGTTTGCCATCGCCGGCTTATCCGATCACGCTACAAGAAAAAGTGCAGGACGGCGGCGCATTAACTGTGCATGAGTCGTTTATCTTATATATATGTGGTAAATATATATATATACATATGTATTCTAAAGATGTCAAGCGTAATGGTGGCGAAACGTCCGTATATTTGTTGTTGTCTCTGTTAGGTTAAGCGGGAGTAAGCGTTCCTAATCATGAATTCTCCCAAATTTCAGAGCAGCCTCGCATTTATCCCTTGTCATTCTGAAAAAAGATTATTGCGGGTAATTCTGTTCCTAGAACAAACACTGCATACGTCCTCAACCAGTGCAGTAAATACAGTGGTGGATTTAAGGGTATGGCTAGTAAGTTGCGGCGTGTATCCCGTTTAAATGTCGAACTACGAAAAAGAAAACAAAATTGAAGCCAGGAGCAAAAAGCAGAAGGCTTACCTGAAACTTCAAGCCCGGATGAGAGCCTGTCTGGCAGCGAGGCAATCACGCTCCTTGTGGTCCTAGTGAGGACTGTATCGAGCACCTGGGTACCGCGGCCGACGGAGAACCTTCTTCGCTCCCCAACTTTTTCGCCCGAAGAGTAGAGCGCGGAGACGCCCGCTTTTGAACCCAAGTTCCCCGAGCGGTCGAGGAGCGACGGCCAATCAGAGATCGCGGTTGGCTCTGACGTCACGCAGCGTCGTCACCGCGGGTCACCTGACCCGCTTGTTTCCTTTTTCCGTTTTCTCCCATTCCCTTCTCTCAGTCGGGATGGGGAGCGAGTGGGGATGTGCGAGCCCCTGCGCGCACCGACTCGTTGTTTCGGATCTGGCGAGAATGCCCGAGGTGTCACATTCATGCGGTCGAGTTTCCGGTTAATGCGGCAACCGCTTCTTCTGTGATATAAAGCGGTTTTCTTATTTTGTGGTCGGGGAGGGGGCGTGTATTGTTCTTTGTTTTCAAAGGGCGGCAAACTCGTTTCCATGAATGGAAGCTGTCGGATTTTCTTCCGCAAAAAGTATAGAGGATATTCACATGACGTAGATCAGACATCTTTGTTGTTCAATGTCAGCCTGTATTACTAGCTTCTCTGCACTACGAATTTGAGGCTGCCGCGTGAATCATTAGATTGCTCACCTTTGTCAAGCTTCAGACGAATTATAACATCTCATTTATGATTTATACTCGTTTATTACAAATCAAATGATGAACAAAATTACGCCGCCAAAGGTTTTGTCTATCGGTGGCTTCGTAAAAAATATTCCATTCCATCAGTACGGTTCATTCGTCAGCACAATTTAGATATTTTTTCCACCTAATGAAGGTGTTCACATTTTATCAGCATGAGCTATGGTCAAAGCAACTTAGGGTCTACCATTAACGAGCGATTTTGCGATAGAAAAGGAATTCAGCGAACGTTCGCCACCTACAGACGCTCAACTGCAAAGCATGCAGTTCTGCCCTCAATTGAATTCTCTGTATTGTCCGAATGTTTTTAGTAAGACTCCAGCGATTGGAACTCTTGGGACAGTAGCACTAAGAACAGCGCTTAAGCCATTCCTCGCGCAAAAACGTCAGGACGTTGGCGTTTTAGATGTTGACTAAAATATATCAAAAACCCTGTGACAATATTTAAAAAAAAACACGCATCCGATTTGGCGCAACAAAAAACAACGCGCATGTGCAGGTTACAAAAATTAAAGTACCTTAATAATATTACTCGTTACAGCGATTCCAGAAGTGCGCGTTACGTCAACTTGAAAGCAACGCGTTATTTTCCCGTTACTCCGAATGTGTCGTTTTCACGAAGCAGTAGCCGCTTCAAATATTTGTCTCCATTAATATTTTCTCGATCTTTAACGCGTTAATTCGCGGATAACTGTGGCTATACTGATACGCGTTGGGCACATTTTTTACGGCACATGGTCTACATCTAGCGTTTTGCCGTCATTCAATTTACGGGCGCGAGTGAGGTGAGAACTATAAGTTATATGTTCATGTGTTGTACACGTTCCCGTCTAGAAGGAATGAAATGCCATTACTCTTTACGTCATAAAAATACGTAAGTTATTCGTTCCTTCTTTTAAAAGTAACTAGGTCGTGAATTAGCTACCGAAAAAAGTAACTAGGTACAAGTAAGAGGTTACTTGTAATGCATTACGTACAAGTCAGACAAGAAGCTACACTGTCGGAAGGTGTTTGCCTGTATACTACCCGGCTCATGACTCAGCACACTAATCATTCAACTTGCATATAGACACAGAAAGCGGAAAAAACGAAGGGAGTTGCGTATCGTTCTCACGCTTCTTGCTTCTGCATTAAATCTTTGGCGCTCTTATCGGCTAATGCCACAGTATCTTCCGCTGCGAAGCGATAATAAGATGTTCCAGCCTTGCCATGCCCTCCGTTTGTGGACTTGTTCAGTGACTCATAGGTGATAGTTCATGGCCATTGAGAAAGTCGGGCAAAGCGTTGACAGAGTGATCACGCAGTTTCCACAACAAAAAAAAAGCTGTTCTTTTTTTCCTTTTTAATATTGATTTTTTACAGCCGCAGTTCTTAGGCGCCCGTTTTCGTGTCTGCGTCAGCGTTGGCGTAACCGCGCTAGATTTATAGGGAAAATTGACGTAACGTGACTTTTACACCAATTCGATTCCCCGCTAAATTTAGCGAGGAATTGAATTGTTGTTTGTGTTACGTGACGTCAATTTTTTCGTTAAAGCTAGCGGTGAAACTGAATTTGTTCATAGGTGACGTGACACCAAGTCGTGTGACGTCATTTTCACCGCTAACATTTAGTGGGAAACTGAATAGGAGGAGGAGGGGATGGAGGAGGAGGAAGAGAGGGTAGGAGGAGAAAGAGGGGGCATACCCTCTCCTCCGTACTCTCCCCTCCTCATCCTCAAGTGCTGCACTCTAATTTCGCTTTACAGAAGTTTGTAAAAGTATTTCATTTTTGAATTACGGTACCGAACGCTTTACTGTGTTTAAAATGATTGGAGGGCAAATCTTTGGTAAACGCCTGAGAGTACGCACTAAAATGTTTGGAACCATTAAGCCGCAGTCACACTACCCATACGTCATACAAAAGGTACGGTGGCCGCTGCAGACACGATGAGAGAAGTATCTACGCATGCGCGCCTTGAGCATGTTCGAAGTATGCTTGCTTCATACAAGCTTCGAACAGACATTTTTGTATGACCAATGTGACCATCAAGCTAGAAAAAAACAGGCCTCAGACAGTTTCTGCAGACTGTCTTGTGTATTATGTATTAGCAGTAAGACGGCCGCATTTAAGAGTCTGAAAATGCCGTTGCTGAGTCATTACACCCATGGCTACACTTACTCAGCTCCCTAGTTTCAGTAATACACTATCATTTTAAAGTAGTGTACTGTCAAGTGAAATACCTTTTAATTTGTAAAGGAAAAGAATGTTACGGTAGAGTTCGGAAAAGCGACAGTTCAAAGCGGTTTCAAACACCATGGGCGGAGGTTTTACCCGTGAATCAAATAAATATTGTCAGTAGCGGTGCTTTCGACTCGGAGATGTTTCACTTATTGAACTTCTAGATATTGTGTTTTACGTAAATTGTGACGAGACCAAAACAGAGCATTGGTAAACGAGGTGGTAACCCGCGAATTAGCATTTTCTCTATAGTCACGAAGAACTTAAGGGACGGAGGTAATGGCTTAGTATGTTCACATTTGCGTCTTCGTAATTTGGCCTTCGTGTTGTTATCGGCTAAAGCAGCAATCTCATTCGCTGTACAACTTTCCTTAGATGCACCGCACAAGAAACACCCCGCGCTTCTTAAGTTGCAAGCGACTTCTTGTCGAGTAGCTTAGTCAGGTGAGAAGTCAACGGGGCTGTGATTCAGGTATTGGACTTGCTTCGTTGCGGCCGTATTTACGGTTTGTGTGCACGTGACACCTGCTCGATGAACGCGTTACTCCCAAACTCGTCGCTAGTCAAAAACATATCTGGGATACTGGCTTTTAGATGCCCGTGAAACATGGGTATGAAGGATGAAGAACTGAATAGCCGCTGGCCAATTGCACTCTGCCTGAAAACAGATTGCAGGAATGCGACCTCGTACTTATAAGAAAGGGTAATAACGCAGACGAGCTCGCGAAGAACTTCCATAGTAACCTAAGACAAGGAACGATAAAAAACGTTAACAAAACAACAACAAGTCTTATACTTTGGTCCTTAGGAACTCCAGAAACCATCAGCCGGAGCTCACATGGCTTATAGTTTTATAACAGTTGTAAACACTAAAATTTAAAGAGAAAAAATATATAGTTCTCAACGGACATTGGCATAAACCGTTGGCAGAGGAGAGAAGAGGAAAATTTGTCTGCATATTGCAGTTCAAAAATAAAAAATTGCCGTTCCCCTTTGTCTTCAAAATCCGCTAATGCATGAAATTCGCCATTTAAGGAGCAATCGTTTAAATTCGTTTAATACATTGAAGAGTCGCAGATAGTAAAGAAGAACCTATATTTTATCCATTTAGCAGGGGCAACCTGATCTCGTGCATACGTCACGTGACATCTAAGTTCCCGCCAAATATAGCGGGAGAACGGAGACTTTGTATACGCCCATGACGTCGGGTCATGTGACGACAACTTTAATACTAAATATAGCGGGAAAACTGCCTCAGTGCTAATTGAGCGTAGTAACTGAAGTGGTGTGTAGGCCACGTGACGTCCGGTCAAATGAGGTCAATGTTTTCGCTAAAGTTTACCGGAAACTGGATTAGTGTTTAGGTCATGTGACGTCAGGTAACATTACCATTGGCATAAATCTGGGGAGGGGGGGGGTCCGGACAATTACAAATGGTATTTCCCCCTCACCAAACAGAGTATCACTGTGTTTGGTGAGGGGGCAAATACCATTTGTAATTGTAAATCTTGTAAATCATCAAACACAGTAGGACTCTGTTTGGTGAGGGGTGAGGGGTAACACCATTTGCAATTATCTCCCCCTCCCCCCTAAAATATACCACCCTGACAGCTCCCCTTCGTTCGGTATCGAAGGAGGGAAGCCGCATCCCAAGAGGAACGCGGCGAAAGTAAGGAGGGACTCGAGCCTATCCTCTTCTCCGAATAACGGCGTAGCACAGTCAGTTGTCTACATAACTTTTTTTTTATGATACAAGTAACAAAACATGATACAGGCGAGCTGCTAAACTTTAAAGATCTTCGAAGCCCGAGACCAAGGAACAAAAAAAAGAGATGAAACACACACAAGTCTAGAGATCTCTTTTGTCCCTTCTGTATTCCTCAATTTCATATTTACAAAATTTCGATCTTTTTTTTTTTTGAACTTGCTGACTGCAGGCGGTTGGTGTATCTGTCTTAACATTGGTGAAACGTTCGAGACAGGAAACCTTGTGCTCCTTTAGTTTATGTACAGGGTGTCACAAAAAAATTCACATTCTTTTTAACCACAAAAATAGACTAGGCATCGCCGAACGCTCATTCTCCGCCCCAAACCAAGCGCCAGAGGTCACAAACAGGTGCCAAAGTTTCAGCCCGATCCGATACCTTATTTAAAGGTTATAAGTAATTTTCTGAAAATTTCAATAAGAAAATGGAGCCCAATATTGTCGGTTTTCGGCTTCTGGTGCCATAGAGCCCCGTGTAATCGAAAACTCCGTCGGCCGCCATTTTCCCATTGAAATTTTCAGAAAATCATATATAACTGTTTGTTAAGGTATCGGATCGAGCTGAAACTTTGGCATCTGGTTGTGACCTCTAGCGCTACCTTTGGGCGGAAAGCGAGCGTTCGGCGATACCTAGTTTATTTTTGCGGCAAAAAATAATGTGCGAGTTTTTTTTGTGACATTCTATATATAGTTTACAACGCATTTGTTCAGAAGTATACAAAGATTTTTTTGTTGACTTGTGAGATGTAGGTTTCCTATGTAATATGTTTGTTCATATCTATTCAATTTGGTAAATATATCTTGTGTATATTCCTATGATTATGTTGCTAATATTGTTATCTAGTATATTTTGTTTTTCGGTTTTCCATTGTGTAATGCATTTTATTGGTAAAATTTAACACTCAACATGTGCACTATCATCAAACTACGAGTCATATGCAGCTTTAATTCTATGTTCAATATCACTCGTCAGTCTGAGATTCTTCCTGTACATGTGACCTCTAATAATCACTATAGATACATTAGAAGAATCAAGCTATGACAAGAAAGATAAAGAAAGCATAATATATGGTCGGTCGAGGCAGTGAAACCGAATGGTTGTTTTAGCCGGCTGTTTGTATGTGGCGCCTTTGGATTGGGAGCATCAACATTTGTACGGTCGTACGTCACTGGCTGAATACCCAATCTACATCGGAGACATCAGACGCACCGCCCCTCAAATCGGACTAACTTCCCACTGTCTAAACTTTCACATAAAAAATTACTTTTTACACATTAAAGCATCCTATAGGGGTCTCAAACTCGTTCGGGTGCGGGGGCATCATAACGCACCGCTATACCGAAAAACCCAGTATACACTTTTCGCCATCTGGATTATAGGACTGGAAACCTGCCTGGATTTCATCTTGATTTCAGGTTTCTAGAAACAGGTTTTCAGTTCCATAATCCAGGTAGTTAAAAGTTATAGTGTTTTTTGTTGACAGAGTACCGAAAGGTTGAGGGCCGACGAAGGGTTGGCCGAGGGAAAGGGGGATGTCTTTTTAGGGTCCCCCAAAAACGAAAGCGGCAATAGACCTTATGCGAAATTGATTTGTGGTATCACAACACTGGGAGCACCGCCATTTTAATGTTGGCAAGCGTCGTCGGTACCGAAGCACGGTGAAGGCATCGGAAAGAGCCGTACGGGCAATGTGCGATGGCGCAGCAACTGTTTTCCGCCTTCCAACCATATTGTGTGGACGAACTGTTTAAACAACCTACCGCAACTGTCTGACCACACTCTCGGAAGCCTGTGCACGCTGGCGCCAACCTCGTCGAAGCAGTGGACCAAGTCCTACGCCTTCTCTGGGGAAGTTTACACACTGCAGGTTGTCGCCAGCGTGTGCACACGCCTCCGAAAGGACTAGGCCGTCATGCCTTTCATCTTGGAGAACACTTTTAATTATTTTTTCGAGGCCAATGCGCTTGAAGTCGTACTGTTTAGCGGTATACTCCTCCACGCAAATACATGACTCAAGGTTAGTCGTGCTTTTTTTTTTACTTGTTACTGGCGGAAGGATTTTAGTGGAACGCTCTGTGTTCCTCTAATAGAAACTGTGCCCTGGGCAATATTTTTCAAGCGTTGCAAAGGGCTAAAATTGGTTTCAGATAGCATTGACCTCAAGCACAGTTGTCGGATGTTGCGCTATTAATGAAGATTTGTTCAACCCTGGCAGAATAACTGCATTGACTTTCTCCAAACTACCCCTGAGCTTCTTTGCACTAAACTAAATTTCTACCACGGCTGCGACAAAAAAAAGGAGGTTGTAAAATGAAGTTGGCACTGCCCGTGTTGCTTCATTGGACGTCCGCAACGTAGGTTTTTGCCGCCGCCGACATCGAAGTTTTAGCCACTGCGATGAACCTAACCGTACCACTGTTAACCCTAGGCATCCTCAATTATGGTTGGTGGCGGAGATTATTAAAACTGCCATCTTTTTGCCTCGCTTAACAGCCTTGGTCTCGTCCGCATGCATTTAGCTGCTTGCGCGCATAAAAAAAAAGGCAGGCCGACATTACACATAAAAAAACGAAGGTCATAAACAAATTTGCTACTACTTCGTGAAAAGATTAGAACCCAGTTCAATAGTTGTAAATGGCTTCACGCCACGCGATACGTCCGCATGTTTCTTCGTGTTGTCACCGATTGTTTTTGTCAAAACCTGCGTCTCAAGTAACAAATAAAAATAAGGAAAAAGGTGAACGCTGTTTGCGTTCACGTCACGCACGAATCGAAGGTTTACCGCATCTCTCGCACGAAGCGCGGTCACTTGCTTACACGGGGGCTTTGCCGGTCGGGTCTCTGGTTTCGTTTTCTCGCCGCAAACAAGATGGCGGACGTAGTTCTCGGCGCGTTACTAGATGGCGCTCTACATTTCGCATATGGTCTATGGCTTCCACGCTTCAAAGTAGCCGAGTCTCTCAGCGGCACATTTGGGATTTCCTATGAAAAACTCGCTGTTTCAGTGATGCTATATTTAGTTTTGACCTCTTTATGATGACTCCATTAGGGCCATCCCTGATGTGATAATAAGATTGAAAATAGCATCATTTCGCTAAAGTGGTTGATTTATTTAGTTTAACAAATGAACAAGCACTCTGTCATTGCCATGTCATCAATTCTCTCGAAAATTAATCAAGTTCAACATGTCTAAAAAAAAACCTTCATACGCGTAGGTTTACCTTTCAAACATGCTCTTGCTGGGCAAGAGTTTGTGTAGTCGAAGCGGGTTCTAAAGAGCTTGTGCTTGTAGCATTGTAAAGAGAATGAAATGAGAAAGAAAGGAGAAGAAACAATTAATACGAATCACTACTCGGTAAAAACAAAAAATACAGAAGAAAATTGTGAGCGCGTTATAAAGAAGAGAGAAACGTTTCGAACGCAAAAGAACAGACGACATGAAACTATTATTTATGACACCTATCTGCCGAGAAACTGATGGAGGGGAGAAGACGACAGCGAGCGGGGACGTCAGAACTCTGATCTCTGATTCGAACGTTGTAGTGGGTAGACCTAAAGCCAGCCGCCTTTGTCCCCACTGCACTCATCGAACGCCTTAGAATGCGAACCACCGGCATCCAGCGTTTGGCCATCGCGTTTAACACGTTCTACGAGTGAAGTGAAGACAACGGCAGCCAGGTTTAGGTCTACCCCTAATCATTTCAACCAGATCTCGGCGTTCTGACTGTTTCATATAGTTAGAGGAACGACGTCCACGGTGTAAAAAATGGAAAATCGCGTTTACTTAGCAGATATGTACAACGATCACCGCTGCCTCGCTCGTCTCGATGTTCTCTGTCCTCGCGCCTCTTTTCCCGGCCTTCCTCGTCTTCAGTCCTTTGTCGCGCGCACATTCCTCCTCTTCGTTTACAATATTTAACACACTCCGGGGCCCGAGGTGGGAATTTCAAGGGGTACAAACGCTGCACAGGCCTGATTATTTCACTCCCTTTTGGCAGCTTTACCTTACATGCCCGCACTACACCATCTTTGCCTTGAATGCGTCCCGTAATGACCCCAGTCTTCCAGAACAGTTTTTGTACACTATCATCATGAATTATTACTACATCACCTATTTTTAGGTTATGAGTTCGCTGCACTTTTCTGGAGTGAAAACTGCGGAGCACAAGTAGGTATTCATGCTGCCATCGTTTCCACATGTGCTCCATCGCACGCTGTCGGTGAATCCAAAGATTGAGGATTTCTAGCTGACCCTTTGACTCATCTGAAGCCTCTGTAGGAGATAGAATACGACAACCTAACAAAAAATGAGACGGAGTCAATACGTCTGGCTCATTGGAACTGGAGTAAATGAAAGTGATCGGTCTTGAATTCACAGCCGCTTCGGTTTCAGACAGCAAGGTGCCCAGCTGTTGCAGATCGAAAGACCCCTTTCCCAATAATTTACGAAGGCACGTCTTCACAATTCCAATGAGCCTTTCCCAGAAACCGCCCCACCATGGCGCTCTTTCTGCGATAAATCTCCACGTTACTTGATGACTAGCATAGTAGTTTTTCACTTCATCTTTTCTCAGCAACTGGTGCATTGCAGCTAGTTCTCTTGACGCTCTTTTAAAAGTTGCAGCGTTATCCGAGTACACGACTCGCGGGGTGCCACGCCTGGCACAGAATCTTCTAAAAGCCATAAGAAAAGAGTCTGCCGTAAGGTCTACAACAAGCTCAAGATGAATAGCTCTAACCACAGCACAAGTGAATAGCACAAAGTACGCTTTCACTACGCTACAGTTTTTCACGAAAATGGGTCCGGCAAAGTCTACTCCCGTAACTTCGAAAGGACGAGAGCTTAGGACTCGGTCACTTGGAAGGGGAGCCATCGGCGCACTTGCCGCTTTAAGGCGGAACCGGGCACAAAGTAGACACTTTCCGGTAACCCGTTTAACAGCCTGTCGTGCACGCGTGACCCAAAACCTAGCACGCAGTTCAGTTAAGGTGTCACCGACCCCTCCGTGGAGCACAGCTTTGTGAGCATGTAGAACAATCAGTCTTGTCACAGGGTGTTCACCTGGGAGTAGTACGGGGCTTTTCTCGTTGTAGGACACCACCG
Source organism: Ixodes ricinus (assembly GCA_037355805.1). Lineage (NCBI taxonomy): Eukaryota > Metazoa > Arthropoda > Arachnida > Ixodida > Ixodidae > Ixodes > Ixodes ricinus. The sequence continues at coordinate 4,379 of JAZHYW010041037.1, read as the reverse complement.
CATTTTGGAGGCGGCTCCTAATTCGGACGAGTCCTTCGTCGTCAATAAAAGGATGGAGGTCTCGTATTGGCGAAGTATTTTCCAGGTTTTCTCCTTTCATTAGTTGTGGCATTTCATTCACAAATGCTTCTCGCTGTACTTGACGTAACCATACGTTTTCGGCTGCTCGAAGTTCCTGGGCCGTAAGTGTACCTTCACGACGAGTCGTCGGTGAACGGCAGTTGTCTGCGAAACGCTTTATCCAAGCTGTCACTCTTGTCATCTTGGTCCAAGTGCTGTACTTGTCAGGGCTGAATATCGGCTCATCTGCCACGCTGACGAGAACTGGAACATCACGTTTCAATTCTAATATCGCATCATTATCCACGTCTGTAGACTCGACGGCAGCAGTGATCCCAGGCCAGGATTCCTGTGCTCTTGATAGCCATTCAGGTCCTCTCCACCAGAGGTTGTTAGTCAAAAGTTCCTTTGCAGAAAGACCTCGAGTCAAGAGATCCGCTGGATTCTCATTTCCAGGGCAATGGCTCCAGTGAGACGGATCCGTTGCTGTCTGTATTTCTGTCACTCTGTTAGAAACAAACTGTTTCCACTTGGCAGCAGGACTTCGGATCCAACATAGAGTGACAGTTGAGTCGGTCCACAAGTGGTAAATCATGTTCCAATGCTTGCTTGCCAGCGTCTCTTTCAGGAACTTCATTAAACGAGCGGCCAGAACTGCCGCAACTAGTTCCAAGCGAGGAAGGGTGACACGTTTGATAGGAGCTACCCGACACTTTGAGAGCAAGTGTTGGACGCTCACATTTCCGGTTGTATCCTCGATCCTGAGGTAGGCCACGGCACCATAGGCACTCGAACTGGCGTCTGCAAACACGTGAAGTTGGTGGAGTGCAGAGTTATCTAAAAAGTTCTTCAACCCACATCTGGGAATCGAAAATGTCTGTAACGCCCTGAATTCTTCACACCATTCGTCCCATTCTTTCTGTAATGCTCCAGGCATGTCTTCTTCCCAGTCGGTGCCGTGTTCCCAAATCCTCTGGAAAAGGATTTTAATCCTGATGAGAAACGGAGACAACCACCCCAAAGGGTCAAACAGTCGCGCTGTCGTCTGAAGAACAAAACGCTTAGTGTTGTCTTTGTTTCCGAGGAACTGCAACACTGTTTCGACATTAAGGTGAAGCTCGTCGGTGTCGGCATTCCACAAAAGACCGAGGACTTTTCTAGCTGCCGAAGCCGAAGACGGTGCTACTCCCTTTCCAATGTGTCGTTGAAGCGCCTCGTCGTTTGTGGTCCATTTTTGAAGCTTCATGCCAGCTTCCTCAAGGATGACTTTAGCTTCTCTGTAGACACGAAATGCCTCGTTTGAAGTCGAAACTCCCGTGACTAGATCGTCCACATAAAAGTTCTCGCAGAGCAGCCTCGTTGTGTTTTGAAAAGCTACTTCCATACGCTTCAAATGATGCTGTATTGTGGCAGTCAGTAGAAATGGACTTGCCGTCGTTCCGAAAGGTACGCGAGTCATTCGATACTCTTCCACTTTAGGCAGGGGATGGCCTGTCTTTGGCATGTGCTCAAACCACAGGAATCGTAGAGCGTCTCTGTCGGTTTCTCTAATAGATATCTGAAGAAAAGCCTTTTGAATATCTGCCGTGAGACCTATCTTGTGCAGCCTGAAGTTCACGAGCGTCTTCACCATGTCATTGGTCAGATTCGGCCCTTTCTCCAGATGATGATTCAGGGAAGCTACCCCAAGTGCATGGGATGAGGCGTCAAAGACGACTCGCAGTCTTGTCGTTGTGGATGATTCTCGTACCACAGCCTTATGAGGCATGTAGTAACATTTGTTAGGTATGCTTTGGCCGCAAGTTATCTTTTCTGCATGTCCATCCACTTCGTATTGCCGGACAGCTGCGTCATACTGCTGGATCATCTCTGTATCTGTGATGAGCCGTCGAACCAAGCTGTGTAGCCGCTTGACTGCAACCGCATGGTTGTCTGACAGGTCCACGTTAAGGTTCTTCCAAGGAAGAGCTACTTCATACCTTCCGTATTTAAAAGCAATATCCTTGCTGAATTGTTGGAGAACTTCGCTGTCGTGGCTGAAGTTCGTTGAAGCGTCAAGTATTCCAATGCTTTCGAGCTCCCAGAATTGCTGGAGCGTGTCGGAAACTTCCGATTCGACGCCGTTTGTTTGGAGAACACAGATGTGTGTTCCAGCTTCTGTGAAAACGCCGCCGCCAGATGTCACGGGTCCTTGGAAGGTCCAACCGAGCTTCGTGTTTATAGCCGCCAGGCACTTGTCCTCGCCATGCAAACAGACTTCGTTCAGGAGGAATTTCCATATCTGGTCTGCTCCCACAAGTAAGCTGATACCAGCTTCTCCTTTGAGTCCAGGGAATATCAGAAAGTCAGCAATATACCGTCCTTCCTCGGTCAGCCTATGGACAAAAGAGTGTGCAGCGGGAGCTTCAATTAATTCCTCGCAGATAAATGGAACTTCAATTGCTTCGATTTCTTGTTGAAAATGGCTGAACTGGCTCATCACGGCTACTTGTACTAAGTTGTATTTCCTTCGTGGTGCTCCGTTAGATCCTCCAAAAGCTTTGATCGACAAGTCAACCGTTTTCACGGTGCGTAATCCCAATTTCCTCGACACGTCTTCTCTTATGAAAGTTCTCTGACTCCCGTTGTCGAAGACTCCTCTGATGTAGCACGACTGGCATTCGTTCAACAACCAGGCTCGAAATGTCTGTAAGAGCACCTGCTTATCAACTGAGCTCGTGGATGCATCCTTGGTTGCCGCGTGCATGATGGCGCTCTCTTTTTCGCGTGAGCTTTTTTTTGCTTTGTACATCGGATCGCAAACAACAGTAGCGTGCCTGCCCCTGCATTCTGAGCAGTGCACGTTACGGCGACAGTCTCTCGCCCGATGTCCAATAGCAGTACACTTAAAGCATCTACCTGCCTTTGCTAGCCGACTTTTCTTCTCCTGCAGATTGATTTCAGAAGAACAGTTCTCGGTGGTGTGCATTGGCGAAAGACAAAAAAAAACAGTCACTCTGCTGTTTAGCCGCGTCACTATGAAGTACCGCCGCTGAAGGTAGATGGCTGTTGTATGAGCTTCGTGTGTCGTCAGGCCGACTTCGTTTGGTGAGTGCGACGAGCCCAGTTTTCTCGCGGGCTTCCACTTCTATACGCAGATAGCATAAGAGTTGTTCAAGCTCTGCTTCTGACGACTGATTTTCTCTTGCGTTCTCTTGGAAACTCTGTCGTTTATAATAGTCGACAACGATGTCACTTGGGATTGCTTTGGTGAGAACCTCTAATAACATTGCTGCGTACGACAGCTCCGGCAGACCCAGCGCTTTTAGGCCTCGGACGTTAATCTGTACGCTGTCCAGGAGTTCCCTTAGTTCAGTCACGTCACCAGATGACTTGACTGGCTTCAGCGTTCTTAGGTTGGCAAGGTACGTTTGCTGGATAATTTTTACGCTTCCAAATCGGTTTTTCAAAATTTCGATTGCGACGCAGTAGGATGCCTCGCTCACCTGGATTCCTGCAATGGCTTTCGCTGCGGGCCCACTCAGCAGAGTCTTCAGGTAGTGGTACCGATCAATGTTGGTCAAATGGTTGTTTTCGTGAACAGTATGGCAAAACATATCCCAAAAGGGCTGCCATTGGGATACGGTTCCGTCAAAACGAGGAAGCTCTAGTTTAGGAAGTCTTGCACCTACCCGCCCTGGACCTCCGTGATCGCCGTGATCATTCTGTTGTGCGCTCGGAGCAAGTGGGATGTCTTCGTTTTGTTGATCGATTCCTCGGGCCGGTGGGCCTGGAGCTTGGAGCGATTCAATGTGATGGCGGAGCAGCGCCAAGCTTGCAGCTGCGTTGTCCTCGTATTCGCTTACTGAAGCGAAATCCTCTGCAGCCTGCTCGTCCGTGAGGAAGGCCTCTAGTTGCTCGTTGAGCTTCTGCAAACCGTCATTGCAAGTCTTCAGTCTATCGTGCAAAATCCGCAGAGCAGAAAGGCTGAGCTGGTTGGAGTCGATGACTTGTCTTGCTTCGGTTCGTAGACGTGTATGCAGAGCCCGCTGGGTGGTTCGCTTGCTTTTCACGCGTTCCATGTCGTTAATATTGACGATCTTTCCTCTCGGTTGGGTCAGTTAGGTAGCAGAGTCCCGGGTTTCGGCACCAATGTTTCATATAGTTAGAGGAACGACGTCCACGGTGTAAAAAATGGAAAATCGCGTTTACTTAGCAGATATGTACAACGATCACCGCTGCCTCGCTCGTCTCGATGTTCTCTGTCCTCGCGCCTCTTTTCCCGGCCTTCCTCGTCTTCAGTCCTTTGTCGCGCGCACATTCCTCCTCTTCGTTTACAA
>JAZHYW010041036.1:0-25257 GCA_037355805.1 Ixodes ricinus | reverse complement strand
TCGCTGACAATTCTATGTTTCTCTAAGCGTCCTCTTTCACCTAATTGTGGATACCTCGCATTATCATTATGGCCGTAAAACAAAGGATTTAACATAATTTTCAAAGTGCAGGACGCTTCATGAAGCCATTTGGAGCAACATTTATCTATCTGTGGTATCGCAACTTTCACGTAAATATATTTTGCCGAGAACCGCGCAGTCAGACGAATGCAGCAGTGCCTAGCAGAGTATCCCAGTTTCTCTCTTCCTCTTTCAAGGAACTTCCAGGTTTTTCCGTCGGTCGAAATCCTGCCGTGCCCCCTACGCTCCGGGAATGAGCGACAATTCATTCGACAATGTATCACTCTCCGCCTACGAAGCACGTGACCCCAACACCGGCTGTCGGTATCTCGTTACCGGAAGTGCTAGTAAGGCCCCTTTCCTGCTTCTCGTCTGCCCCCTTACTTGTTCGATCCTCCCCTCCCCCTCCTCAGCCCCCGAATCTCAGGTTCTTGCATACACCATTAATCAAGGCCCCCTTCGTGGTGTAGCACTTTCGTCGTAGTTCTCCTGCTCCCAACTGCATACCCCTCCTCGTTGTGTTTGTTATGGCTCCCGCCATCGCTTTCGACGAGATTTAACTAGAAAAAGTTTGTTTCTCTCGCTTAATCACTCCCTCTTTCATTCTTCCTTTTCCCCTCTCGTTTCATGGTATTTTCTCGTTTCCTCTACTCGGTTTACCCATACGCTGACAGTGCAGTGGAAGCTACGTGCCCACTGCGCTGTCTTTCGCCATGTGGATACACTCCCACCCATATATATACCCAGAGAGAGAGAGAGAGTGGGGTCGGGTGACGAAAAGAAGGCGGCTGATTGGTCCGGCTAGCGCGTATAACTCTCACGGCACTCTTACCTGGGAGCATACACAGCTCGCTGTTTACAAACAAGCGGGCGTCTGCCCACAACGATTAACAAAAACATGCATGGCCGAATTTCCGGTTGGCCATTGTTTTTGCTTGTTGGTGAGTACCCGCAGTAAGTAGTCCGCGCTTTAAAAGCCTCACCGCCGGGAATCAACTTCAGTACTTCCAGAAATTTACTTATATACTGACTTGACAGGCCTTCCTGACTCCGTCGACGAGAAGAATGAGCACTTGTTCCTCAAAGAAATGACAAATCTGCCGAAAGTGTCGTGGGCGCATCTTCACGACTACCATTTGGAGTCGCCTGGCCCGTATACCTGGGAACGAGTCTTTAAACGCGTTGAACTACTTCATGAACGGCAAAACATCGGCGATGGGCACCTACCTCCCCTAAGCGCAGAAGATACCCGCCGCGCTTCTGCGCAGGGGTGTCCGAGCCGGGTCTTGGTTGTAGCGGACGATCTTCCGAAAGATGTTATTACGTTTCCTGCAGTGAGATGCGAGTCGCTCTAATGCTCAATTTTCTAATGCTTTGCCTCGCTTGCTTTGGTATTGAAGGTCTCTTTCCGGGAGGTCCTATCACCTTGCATTTCTACGAGCCGTCATGGCCCGGTTGGCACCTACCGTTGCATGGAGAAGGTTCGGCCGACTTGCCGCCTTCCCGCGTTTCTCACGTTGCTCCACCTGTCGACAGAACATCGAGGAAGGCGAGCACCGTCTGCTAATGCCGCCGTCCATGCGATCAGCCAAGCTCGCCAGTGTCAGTGGAGTCCCTCGTTTTGAAAAAAAATCGAATGAACTTCACTTGTGACCGTTGGTTCGCGCCAGTCAGCATTGGCCACTCAAAAAGCACGACACAGAGGCCTTTCTGGAGCATAGGACGCAATTGTTCTTTAGCAAACCAAAAAGGTCGTCGCGCACCCTTTCAAATGCAAAGCAAACGGGAGAACCAGAAGTATTTCTCTCCCCTTCCATGGTGGCCGAAGTTTCGCGAATAGCCTGTATAGAGACTCGCCAAGTCTTTGTCATCCCGTCTAAAAATGTACAAACCCACACCTGGTGTGAACAAGCAAACGCATATTTGGTTGTAAACAAAGCGCTGTCCTATACGAAAGAACCACTTTCTTCATCCCGCTATCTCCCTTTTCCCCTCTCTCTTTCTCTCTCTCTATCTCTCTCGTTCACTCCAGGGTATATTGATTTAATTAGGGCAAGCGGTGTCGACAACAGATGGACGGATGGGGACCACTGGGCGACCCGCTTAATCCTCCCATTTTTCATACCCTGGGACTCGCTGTTGGAAGTTTGCCTCGGACTTAAGCGTTCGTTCGACGTTGGGAAAAGGGGGAGGGGGGCAAAAGGGGGGATCGTTTAGGGTTAGTGGTTCCGTTTGCCGGCCGCCGCACGCCCTCGCGGCGGTGAAGTATGTTCTGCCTCGTGATGCATGCATGAAAAATGGGAATCGGGCGCTAAGGTAAAGCCCTTAAGTGTGTGTGTCTGTGTGTGGGTCTGCTTCGAAGACAAATCGCTACGGATGCCAGCGAGCCTCGTGCTCGTACCGCTTCCAGCGCTTTAACATTGTTCGAGTCTGCGGGAAAATAGCGACAAATCAACTCGGCTATAAACCCTAAGATTACGGGTTTCGGAGAACGTAGTTACTTTCGTGTTCTTACTATAACAAAGTGTCCGCGTTAAAGTTCCCATGGCACACATGGAGACTCGAGCATTAGAATCAACGGCGATTAACCAAGCCCCAAAACACGTGATTTACTGAAAATCACATACAATGTTAAGCTTTTTGTTTTAGTATGATGTATACCTGCAACAGAGGCTTGTCGCGTACAATATCCCTTGTCAAAAAGCATTACGAAAAAAAGAATATATTAATTTATTACTTTCCCGAAACAAAAGAAACTACTTGCAGTATATTTAGCATGCTTTTAATATCTAAGCTAATCTTTAAATATAGTTGCATAGTGTACATCGAATGTAGTGCTGTGGTCCGCGTGTCGACCCTTGAAGCGTTATCTCATTCAAAAGTTATACGTGATTTTCAGAAAGGTTCAATGGGAAAACGGGACGCGTTCTAGTTAACTGGAGCCATTCAACTAGATGTATTCAAGGGCTCCACAGGCCGCCATTTTCCCAATTAAAAGTTTAGAAAATCACTTATAGCCTTTGAACACGATAACAGTTTGTTCCGAAACTGGCATCTGGTTCGTACCACTTGCGATATATTTGGAGGACGTGGAATGGGCGTTCGGTGTTTTTGTTTATTTTTGCGGTATTTTATGCGTAAGTACAAGGTGTCCCCAAAATGTATTTGGGGACACCTTGTACTATTTGTGAACTAAAATTACACACTAAGTATGTTCTGCCAAATGTTTTTTTTTTTAACTGAAATATTAGTATTCTTTTAGTGTACACCTTTTTAGCGTGGGATTGCAGGTATCGTTCTCTGAACCCGATAAGCAAGCCAAGAGACAAGGACATTTCATCCATAAGCGCTCAGCTATGACAGGGAAATAGTAAAATATACGCCAACTAAGGTGATCGAGTTGTCCCGGAAATCACACATCACACATGTAATGTAATACAAAACCATTATGTTGAAAGGAGCTCAACGGCGTATGGTAGTTATTTACGAGCAATCGAATTTGTTTACCATTTCTGATGCATATCAACAAAATCGAATCTTCGTGTACGACGTAACAGTGGAACGGTGAGGTATTTTGTTTTCGAAATTAAATTCTAACAGGTGAGTGCAAAACGGAATAAAATTACGCTCTAGCAGTGCTGGCGGGTACAAATATTCAAAAAGATGTGATTACACAGAAAAAAAATATAGACGGAATTATCTATCTTTTGTGATGCAGGCAAACTTTTAGGCGTTGATTTGATGAGAAAGTCGATATGATTAAAATCATCAAAACTTGGTATCTTAAACATGCCTGAACAAGCCACAAAATGGTTACGTACTGCTGCCAAACCCCAAATCAAACGAAGTTGCAGCAGTCATCCTATCCATTATGTAATCACTATTGCACGGTGTATGAGAAAGATGATAGATTAGCGATCGTATGTGGCACTCAGGGAATCACCCAAATCGAAAACATAAGGATTCGCTTGCATATAGACCGAATTGTCCGCTGTCTAAATATTCATTTAACAAATTTTACTTTCGACCCCATTATGGGCGCCAGAAATTATTGAATGCATTGCGCTTGCAACAAATGTGCATACTGTAAAGGACTAAATTTTCGCGGGGACCTAATTTTCCGAATGTCTAGAATCGCCTACAATTCGCGAAAAATACGTCCCGCGAACAATTCGGGCAATATGTGAACGCTATGGAAGCTACACTCGATTAGCAAAAATTAGAACCCGCGAATAATTTCAAATTTTCAGTTTTGGCCCGATTGTAAGCATTGTAAAACCATCATTAAGTTCTCCCAATCTTGTAGGTTCTGAAGAATTTGTTTCAACTTAAGGGATTTTGATCGTAGCGCAAAATATCTAAAATCAGTGCTCAGCGAGCAAAAATATCCCCTTGCAATTGTTGACAAGGACATCGAAAAAGCCCGAGCACTTGATAGATCACAACTTATTAATCAGAATCGACCCAGTTCACCTAAGAATCAACAAACCCACCTTGTAGTTAGTTGCTCGGCCAGCCTCTCCAATTTCAATAACGTTCTAAGGAAACACTTTAGGATCTTGGAGCAGAACGGCAAACTTAACACGTTGTTTCCGGAGTCATTACGAGTAGTCTACCGACAATGCAGGAACCTCAAGGACATCTTGGTATAATCCAAATGCTCACCTTCACAAACTTATGCTTGCCAGCCCTGCGGAAAGTTGCGATGCCAGGTTTGCGACCACATGATACGCACCAACCAAATTAGCAGCGCCAAGTCAGATTTATCTTTCAAAAGTAATGCAACTCTCAACTGCGATACGGCAAACGTCATTTGCGTGTTACGATGCAACCTGTGCGATATGGACTGCATAGGCCAAACCGGAACCCCGTCCAAGCTATGATTTAACAATCACAAATCACACGTCAACTGTCTCCCACACCTCCCATTACCCAAACACATGAACCTACCGGACCACAATTTTGATGCAATAACTGTCATGCTTCTTCAATCTGGATTCAGTTCCGATCGCGAAAGAGAACTAAGAGAGGCGTATTTTATTCACAAATTCAGATCACTTACCCACGGGATTAATGACAGTCCGGGCATGCTTAGTTGGCTTGAACAAGCAGCATAAACCCGCTAACCATTTATATATTTGTTATCATTTTCATTTTTTATGTTTATTCTGTTTTTAGTGTTTTGGTGATTGAAGTGGAAACGCGCCAAGGACACTTCTTCTGCAATGGCAGCAAGCCTATGGGGGACGACGGGATCAATCCTAGAAAAACAAAGAAGTTAATAACCCTGACGAAGAGCGGTCCCAGCTCGGTACGTTGGACTTATTATATTAGTTCATTAGGCCTTTTCGTGGATCATTTTCTTCTCCACTATCTACGTCCATCCAGCCCGTCCCAATCCCTTTACTCCTACGTCTATCCGGCGCGTCCCAACCCCTTTAAGGAAGTGAATATTACATTTATTACATCAAAATTAGGGAAGGGAAAGGGACATAGGGTTAGCGAAAAATTGGGCAACGGGTGGGGATCGAACCCGCAACCTTCGCATATCCGGGGCGATGGGCGATGGGCGATGCCTTAACCGATTAGACATCCCGGCCACTGGTTTCGGCGGACTCAATTCTTGACCAGCTCTCTGTTTTGCTTTTTTTTCGAATTTCCTTCATTGGATAGACGACAGCTGTTAAGTATGGAGAATTCCTGCTTATTATTTAAGGTGATTTTTGTTAGAAAAGTTTATTTTTCCGGAGTTGCGTCGGCATTGTCTTTTCTTTAAACTTTCTATGTCGGGTTCGGCGTTTTGGAGGGAGCATTCGCGGGGTCATCGCGGCCGAGGTGGGAGAGCCTCCCCCGCGGTCGTCTCGGGTTTCGGTACGGAGAGAGCCCGCGCTTCGAGCTGCGTGTGGCTTTTAACCGAGTGTTCCTGTGCGTAGAGGATTTCGCCGCTTAGTGTAAAATTGTCGCTTTTTACCCGATGTAATAATTTAGCTGTTGGCGCCGGCCAGACTTGCAAAAATGCAGGGACAATTCTACAAGGAATTTGGATTTGGCGGTTGCAGCGTCGGGCTGACAGCTCGCCTACCATTAGGCAACAGTGTACCACGTGGGAGTGGTGAAATTTGAAGGGATTGGTTGGTCCCTGAGGGAAAGGAGGCTCCTACGAGTCTTCAAAAGGAGCACCGAGAGGATTTTGGAGGATTGGCTTCGATTCGATTTTGGGAGACTGGAGACAAAAGTACGGGGTTTTAATTTTGCAGCTTTTAACTCATGACTGTTGAGTTGTTTTGTTTCATTTTGAAAGTTTAACTCATGACTGTTGAGATGTTTTGTTTCATAATAAACGTGGCCACACTGGCCACCGTAAAGCCAACCATCGTCGCAATGTGTTCAGCGGGATCGAACAACTTTTAGTTTTTTTAATTATCAACTTCCCGGGGCTGTTGTCATCGGGCTAGCGCCATCATCGGTCGAGCACCATCCGGACCAGGACGCCCACTCCCACTCCTCGAGGAAGCTGACTACAGCCGTTACTGATTTAAGGCCCATGCTAGTTCCGAGTTTCGGCAGTGCCTTGGCACGTCATTTCAGCTTGCAAATGTCGGAAAGCGCACCAGCGCGAATTTTTTTTAAGTTTCCAGAATTTTGCGCATTCGTTCAGTCATTCCGAAAGTAATTATTCTTAGTAGTAGTCATTAAATTATTTAAATGCTCAATTTATAGCATGGTACTTTGAAAGAAAGTGAAAGGAAGGCTCAATAATGATAATGAATTACGACCAAAAAACATTTCAGCACGTACACAAAAGAAAAAGCGTGTACTGTGCACCGACGCGTTTTGGCGCACCACAACACACATTTCACTTTCTGGGACATACAAATATGTGGCGTGAAGGGATTAGTCATTTTTATGTAACTTTTTTCATCAAACTGATATTTCAGATTCGTTCGCCCGTGTGATATTCATGTTTGATAAGTGTTATAGAAAGTGGAACCAAGTGGTCTTTTAAAACACTAAAGATCGATACTACAGTAAAATGAAAAACGGTCTCTGAGTACTCATGTTTAGCAGAAAAAAATCCCATAAGTGACAAGGTATCCTACTAGTGACATAATCATATGCGCTACAGTCTACGCAGTCACTAGATAAGTTTATAACCAACACACGAAGCAAACAATTATTCACCCCCTATACCTGCCTAACTCCAAGATGGAGGCATCTAAATATGAAGTGTCGAAGATGAAAGGAGAGGGTCACAAAGGGAATGAATGAGAAGATAGCCTGAATTGAAATCAAAGCGCTTTTAAATGTGAGAGGAAACTAAGAACCACAAGTGTACGGTGGACGTGGTACACACGCCCTTGTTGAATACATTGGCCGTTCTTTGGAAAGCTAGGCAGAGGTACGTGGTATACGTACCATTGAGCCTGGATCAGAATCGGGACGAACATGCGATCCCTGATGTATCCTGTTCATCTGTCTCTATTAAACCCTTCTCACAAAGACTACAAGTGGGATGGAATCTCTTGTCTCTTACAATGTGAAACACTCATTCGCCGAGGCAGTTTACGCGGCAGCACGCTTTGGCCAGAGACACTTCATTTTTTTGTTTAAGTGAGAGAACAGAACAAATATAATTTGTTTTCTCGCCCCAATGATTATGGGCCTGTGCAAATTGAATCCGCCACAGAAACCCAAAACGGCCTCGTCAGAAAGATTTTTTTTTTGTAGGAGATTGTATTTATCTAGAGCACCAACGTATTTCGCAAAATTTAATGGCCGTCGATATTCATTCTAGGTGAAATGCAAAAACGTGCCGACGCCGTGTTTTCACTAATTGTCCAGTGCAGCTTTATGGAGGAAATAGACCGCCCGTAAAACAACCTTCTTCTCGGTAGCCTTGAGGTTCTGCATTGGGCCTAATAAACCTTAAAGACCCGGCTGCGTGTTCGCAAACAAATGTCCTGCGCCCGCGCGGTTCCTTACGATCGTTGCCGCTGTTTTCTTTTTGATTACGCGTGCTGAGCCGATAATGAGAAAATCTGCAGACGCCAAGTGTCACGACTAGACGCGTATAAATCTGGGCGAGCTGGTGATGCCCTAAAACGAGAAAACAGACCGAACTAACGGCGGATCAGAGGAAGGCCCAGACAGACAAAGCGCTGACTAACAGCAGATTTTGCTTTTATTGCAGGTTTTTAAATATAAAAAAGTTGTCAGTCAGTGCCTAGTTGGTCTACTCTGGTCCGTCGTCATTTTGCGCTGTTTTCTCGTTTCACGACTAGATTTCACGAAGTGGGGAAAAACACGTCGAGCCGTCGTCGTCGTTACCAACACAATAATTATCACCATCATTAAATTTGTTATCATCATGGTAATCATCATCATCGTCATAAGGGGCTTTGTAAACAGCCTTAAGCCAGAGCCCCAGATTGCCTCAATCGGGGCACTTGCCGCCCTGGTATTAGGAATATGTAGGATGAATATACGTTCGGTTTCAAGTCTATGTGGCGCAAACTGCCACCCGTTGTGAAGGGTACAGCCATTAGTGTCCGTCCACCCATCCAAAGCAGACCCCGTTGTACTGCAAAACGACAAACAATCGGGTGTCTCCTGGGTGTTAGATTGCCCCAACAGCAACAATGCAGAGATGAGATCAACCAGGCTAGGTGGCGCAAGCAGCCGCCCGTTACAAAGGGTATAGCCATTACCATCCATCCATCCATCCATCCACCAATTACGCTAGGGACGATTTCCCTGTCCCATCAAAAAGGCTCTCTTTGCCTCCTACCTGCAGAAAGAAGTAGTTTCCGCTAGCGCATTTTTATGCAGAACACCGGTCGAGTTCGTCCGTACGAAAAAAAGAACGAGTTGCTCTAGAATTCCGCAAACACTCGTGTCAACTGTCTAGACATGTAATTTCGAAACCACAGACAGAAAAAAATATACATAGTCGCAATTTTGACCCGAAGGCCTCCCAGTTGAATTTGTTCAGCTTTCAGATTGTGTTTTCCAGACACCGCTCAGTAAACACCTGTAACGGCGTGAAGCTTACAGCGGGCGGCGGCGACGTCGACAGGTTCCTCACGTTGATTGGTTGCGCCGGCGGAGGGGATTGCTGGCAAATCCCTCACGCGAGAGACACGTGCGAGCACTTTACGAATGCAATGGAAACAGGATTAATCCTCAAAGTTCGCGCCGCCGAAATAGGTCGGCCAGGCAGGGCGTTCGCTCCGCTGGGAATCCCGTCGAAATGACTTGCTTATAACGCTGCAAAGCTTCCGTCCCGCGCTGCACTGGTGTTTCATTAACGGTGCCCTCTTCAAACATCCCGACGGCGCTGACAGGGCTTGAACCAAACTCGGGTGATATTTTGGTTCCCCGTTCTTTCGATCATCAAAGTTGGATGGCAAAAAGGCAGGAAGGCTGTTTAGTTGGTGTAAACAAAGCAACAACAAAAAATATTCAAACCATTGTTTGCGCTGGAGATAAGCCAAACGGGCGGTCTGCTGCAAACGCTTATCAGCGCATTCAAACATGGGACCAAACTTGGGTCTAGCGTGCGCTCTAGTTTGAGTTTCTAAAGCGTTTCTGCCGCCCCTTTGTCGTTCTAAGACTAAAAGGCCCCAGTATGTTTCAGTAAATTAGACCAGGGGAGCACTGTAGACTCGCCTCGCCTGTTGAAGACAGGACTGATATGATGGGCACCGAAACGCCAGATGGCGCCAGCTTTCGTCATGAAAACTTGCAGCCTATGCATGCCATATAGACGCACCACCCGAACATGCATGTTCGGGTGCTGTGTCTATTGAAGGGACAATGCTCTTTCAAGTTTGGCGTGAGAGTCGCATTTCCTCGGTCACTATATGATGTTGCGCAGCGCTGCTTCCTTACTTACGTTATTTTCTCACCGAAATTTCACGTAGCAGGTCGCGGCTCTATACAAATACGTATCTTGGTCCTATGGATCAAATCGCTACACACAGAGGGTTTACCCGGAAATCTTTGGGGCTTGTGGCGGATTTTGTAGTCATTCATATTTTATTATATTTGGTTATACTGATAGAAGCTGAGGGAGAGGACGATATGAGAGCGCGCAGGAACTTCAGAGCACCAATCTCTGGTGAGTAGACGCAAAGCTGCCTTTGTCTTTCTACTCACGGTTTGAACGCTTTCGAACGTCGAACGTCGGCATTCCGCGTTCGCGTTCGCCACTGTCCCTTTTGTTGCCGACGCTCCACCACTGCACCTTTAGTCCCCTGTGTAAGATATGCAGGGTGTTTCGTTCTAGGCTTTACTGATTTCTTTTAAGGGATATTTAAAAACTACACTAATGCAGTTTTACAGGCGAGCTTTACGGCCAGGGGGACATTATATATAGGAGGATAATTGTCATAATAAATCGGCTAATTATCGAAAATAGCTTAATTATCTTTTTAATCCGTGCATCAGAAGCAAGGCGACCGGGCCCGCGCGGATTTTCCGTCTTTTATCGTCCAGGTTTTCTCACCGCCAGCATTGTGCCTGTTCCATGAGCGGTAACTTTAGCGCCGCACTGCTGAGCTTCTCACAAGCTGAAAGTTTTTTTTTCCTTTTAATTACCGATTGAATGGTTTTTGTTACACTCAACAAGTTTCTAATTAGAACCATATGCTTATTTTTACTAATTTCAAAGCTGATTAGCGAATTCTTGTTAATTGTTCGACTTATCGTAACCATTAACCCCCTCCCCTGTATTATCTACGCCGGCCGTAAAACTCACCTGTACAGACCGCATTAATGTAGCTTTCATGTCTTTTATAAAACAAATCAGTAAAGTCTAATAATTAAAAAAAAACACACCCTGCATATAGGTGTGAACCCCGCGCGCGTTGCAGCTGCCAGATAAAGCCCTCTCCTCGCCTTTGTTGCAAGCGGCGCCCCCAGGTGACTTCCATATGCGGCTTGTGGTGCCCTGTCGCGGGCCCGGTTCCCCATGCTTCTCTATGGGAGTCATGCTTGTCTTTAATGTCGTTTTCTGGTTATGCTGCGTCATGTAGAACTTAGCACTAACACTACGCGTGTTCCTTAGTCAAGGATTCGTCATCGATCCTAGTTTTGTGCCTCAGCGGTGGCGAGAATATAGTGTTTTGAGAGCGTTGAAGCGGGGAGATCTCTGAGGCGGTGTTCAAGCCTACGTCTGTCAAAGTCACGTAGACACGCTGAGTGGAAAACGCACACGCAAAGGTGTCATGGGAACGAGGCACTTGTTTCGTCTTTGTTTCTATTTTCCTCAGTGGCGCCGCTGTCGGAAGAGGCTACTGGGGCATGCGCTGATATAACTTTATCTGGTTGATTGCGTTGCAGCGTTCGTCAAGCTGTATGTCCTCACCTGTATTTATCTTACACCGTGCTCTTTGAATCGGTGACAAAAAGTAAGAAGAGAAAAAGCTTCTTGGCTTCTTGGCGCAGTGGTAGAATGTTGTTTGGGTCATCATCAGGTAGTGGTAGGCTCGTTTCTCGTCAGGGCATATGCAGAATGCTGTTCTTTCTTATCAATTAATTGTTATTTCTTCTCAATTTACTATCCTTTCTACAGATTGTCAACTGAAGCACGTGTTACAGAATTTTTAACGGCTTCCCTGGAGTCATTCTTACATTTTTCGTGAAAATCTCGGCACCTAAACACATTCAGTGTTAGAAACTATATATTCTATTTCAAACACAAAGTTTCCAAAGTGTCCTGGTTATCAAAACTTATACCAGCCACATCTCTCGGCGTGGCGTCTGTCGTAGAAACCTCTCGCCTCCCCAGAGCCTCTATGCTCATGCCGAATCTCCAATATATATATTCTTCCTCATCTATGATGTTTGGTCTGTTAACAAGTACTGAACAGTAACTGGCCCTGCAGTTACGTGTGAATGATTCGACAACGGAGCCACGGGTGTTTTCTAAGGCTACACCTCTTTCTGAAGCCATGAGCACAAAAAAAAGTACCACAAGTAAATGAAGTAAGGGAAACTCGCTTCATCGAACCCGGCGATCTGGAAGAGTATACGTGACTAATGAGTCCTAATAAATATAGGGAGACAGAAAGGTGAAGTAACCAAGAAAGAAAACCACTCGTTCCTTGCACCAACCGCTTCCTCTTCGGTCGTTCCTAATTGTTGCTCCCTTAATGAGCGACTTGCAAATTATCCCGAATTGGGGAGGACGACTGCTGGTTAGCAGCGGGCTCTCTGGCTTGAAGGGGAGAAGGCAAGCAGGCAGCAGCAAGAAAAAGCGCAAAACAGCCAGGGCACGCAGGAACAAGTGGCTTGTTTGTTAAGGACCGGAGAAACTAAGCCAGGCGGGGGGAAGGAGGAAGAAACAGGGTACGGACCCGGCCGTAGTTGGCCCCACGCTTGGCCCAATGGCAGCCATGTTGAGATGCAAGGTTACGTTTCACTGAGTGGCCTTGTTGAAAAGTTTGAGAGTGCACTTTCAAGGTTGGTTCACATATTCGTGCTTGGGTGTTTGCTTGCCATAATGATGATGATGATAATGATGATGATCATGGTACTTTTGAAAATCCCCTTTAAATCAGGTAGTCACTTATTTATCCTGTCCAATCCTGTAGACTTTACGAGGTGCCACACTGACGCCATCCGTCGGATAGTCTTTGAAGAGTTCCGGTCAGCTTATATTTACCAATTATTTTACGGATCGTTCTTTCCCCACGAACATGAAATAGCTTTGGCAATGTTATAAGCAACAATTTCTCGTAGATTGTGCGTAGATTTGATCTCGCGATTGCTGCGAAACCTTCAGCGTAGTTAGACGCAGTTCCTGGGCTAATTAAGAGATGGCGCCGGTATGCTCGTTGTAAGCGTACAAGTGGTCGCAATGCACTCGGTCACACTTAAACGCAAATATGAGAAGTAGACTCAAATATTGTTGCTCTTATTGTAACTTACACGCATACTGCTACTCATAAAAATATTAACAATTACAAGCTTTGATTTTTTAAATTCTTCTCTGCTCCACTGTTACTGATAGACTCATGCGTAACATATCTCATACCTGCAAGAAACGTCGTTCTAATGGCTAACAAGATCCTTGCTCATTAACTATTACTCATGTTTTCGAAGTGATACCCATGTGACCTGCAGAGAAGGGAGGTGAGTTATCCGCTACCGCAATAAAGAACCGTTGGAACCTGTGATAGTTTGGACTTGACCGCACCGTTGTCGGGAGGATTTGCTTGCGCGTTCAAAAACATGGACAGTAGACCTAAACACCTCAATTAAGAAGTAAGTGCAAGGTAAGTGTAACTTACGCTCACATAGCCAGTTAGGAATTCGGCGTATTCGTTAACTTCAGAGAGTCTGAGGAAATGTCCGCCCGACCTGGCCTAGGGGACTCCAATCCCCGAGGCACCATTCTTGTGTCCTGCAAGTCGGCTAATAACGCTTGGTATGGGGCAGTAAAAATTTCCAACAAAAATACTATTTACAATAAAGTGAACAATGAGAAGCTCTAGTAATCTATCGGGAGCACGCACCAATTGCGAATAGCTTAAAGAAAAAACCTCTTAGAAATCAGACGAAGCAAAACCTTTTCATATTTTTTTTCAGTGCATTATGAAAAACGTGATGCGAGGAAAGGTTTTATTTTGGTTTATTCTATACCAAAATTACCGACATGGAGAATATAAAGAAACTCTAACATGCGCATTTTCGCCGTTTCCGACGAGCTTATTTCAGAGATACTATCGCTGAAATTATAGTTAATTTATGTCTTCGAAACGAACTAAATAAATTTCGCGGCTTGGATTTTAACTACTATAATTTAGTTTATACGGATTGGCGCATTCTGGTCACATACGATACAAGAAAAGTCTAAAACTGCAAGACGTAAGAAAGGTAGAATGCCTCTTTCAGCCCGGGTGAAATCTTCCTCTAGGATTTTACGTTGCTGTAATAAATTACAAATTAATAATTGAAACTTTGATGGCAAAAAAGGCAATAAGCAGCAGGCTTTAGAACTCAGGTGCGCTGGTTGATTATTTCATCTTAAGTCCGTGATAAAGCGCACTCCAAGGTACGCTGCCCCAGTTCTAGGTTTTCAGGGATTGTTCTTTAGTAAGAAAACAAAAAAGGCTACTTAACTTATGCTGGTAAATCTGACGTGAATACATATGAGTGCGTTGCCAAATATTTTTCATTCGTCGCACCACTCAGATTCGCTTCTGATTATACTGCAAACGATGAACGTCGAGTCAACTTTCCGCAGGGAGGGGGCTGGCCGGTCAGTCAGGTGATGGTGACGATGACCGATGATGATGTTCGCCCGATGGAAGTCCCCGGGAAGTCGAATAAGAAAAAAACACTAAAGTTGTTCGATCCCGTTGGACACATTACGACGCTGGTAGGTCTACGATGGCCAGTGTGGCCACGTTTATTTTAAAACAAAACGACAACAAGTCAACAGTAATTTACAATTCAAAACTCCCAAAATTACAACCCATACTTTAGCCCCAGTCTCAACAGCCGAATCTTCCCGATCTCAAAAGCCGAATCCCCGAGAATCCTCTCGGCAGCCCTTTTCTAGACTCGTAGGGGCCTCCTTTCCTCCAGGGATGGACCAATCACTTCAAATTTGTCCATTGTCACGTAGGTACACTCTTCCCCAATGATCAGCGAGCTGTCAACGTGACCCCCTCCGATACTTCAACGGTCAAACCCAAATTCCTTGTAGAGTCGGTCTCTGCGATTTCCTAGTCTGGCTGGCGCCAACAAGTTAAGTTATTGCGTCGATTAAAAGCGAAGTTTCTACTCTAAGCGGCGAAATACGCCGGACACAAGCACACCCGCTTAAAAGCCACAAGCGCGGACAGAAGTACCGCTGCCCGGCGCCCCAAACCAACTCCCGATCCGTTTGTTAACGACCGGGGTCCGACTCTTCTCTAGCCCCGCGGCAGCTCAAAGCCCCCCGCGCGCGCGGGGGCGGAAGTCCATTTTTTGTTCATGTTCTCCCGCGAGCGTAAAGCAAACGCCCAAACATGCAGACGCACACATAGGCAGATAAAAAAAAACAATGCCGACGCAGCTGCAGAAAGATAAACTTTTCTAAAACAAATCTTACTTATTCCTTACAAAATCCTTCGTTACTTAACAGTCATCCGTCTCACGTTTACTTCTCTATATTATATAAACCGCAATCGCTCACATACAATTTGATATCCGGTGACATTTTCTGTTTAATATAATTATTGTAAACTGAGAAAAGATGTAGATCAAAAACAGACCCTTGCGGTACTTTCTATGTTATTGAATTGTATTCTATTTTACAGAACAAAACAAAAATCGTCGCGGAGGCTAGGGCTAAAGATGACAAGATTGTTTTCTCACGGGGCCCTAGCAGCTGGCTACAACGCTCACTAGAAAAAAGAGACAAAAAAGGACAGCACTAAAAATCGCTAACGAGTATCAAAGGGATATCGGACAAATACTGAATCATGCGCATATACCAACAAGTTGAGGTGCGAGCTGCAGATCATGAGACAGGTAATTTATTGTTCAATTTTTTTTTAATGTCCGGAACGACCTGGTAATTTGAGTCAATTTAGCTATGATAGAGTGTCTGTATAGTACATTGAAAAAAAGATGTTAACGTTATTGCAAACCCTAGTTTGCGCAAACGTTTGCTTGTCTAGAGATGCTGAATTTACTTCATTCATGACGACAGGCTCTTTTCTACCAAGAAAGTAATTGATATTCACCGCTGAACTTTACCATAAACATTTAAGCTACGTGGTCCATGAAGCAAAAAATAGTGGTTGACCACATTTAAAGATTTCCTTAAATCACCTGGGTCATACGCACAAACACGATTAAAAAAGATACGCCAAGCCTGGCTAACTCACAAACAATCGCACAGCGAGCGCAGATTTTTTTCATTAGAGCACTCTCTCACGCACGTTTGTCATGGCGTTCCCCACACCCCTAAAGCCCCTTACCCTTTCAAAGCTCTCCTCCTGTACGTGGGCGCAGAAACTCCCAAGTAAAAACATACCAACTGAATTCGCCCCTTTCGGCCCACGCCAAGTCAGTCACCTGCCTCCCTCCCTCTCCGCCAAGAAAAGGGAAGAAGCAATCAAGATGCAACAATGGCGTGCAACATGTTTCATTTCCTTTTTTCTCTCGTTCTCTCTCTCTCATTCACTCCCATTCAATTTCATTGGGTGCGTCGCGCGCGGCATTACACAAGCCTTTTTCGCTTACTCCTTCAAGTCCCTCATCCCTCGCGTCCAATCCAGTCGGTTTGCCGGATTCGCAAGAGCAAGGTCTTCATTTGGCTGAAGCACCCTCAAGCGTAATGACCAGGTCGCCTTGTTGTTGTGCGCTTCTGCTCGCAAAACTGCTCGTTCCTCTCCTTCCCCTACCCGCTCCCTATTTCTCCCCATTTTTATCCCTGTTTTTGTTTTCCCCTCCTCTAGCCTTCCCCCGTTTCCCTTCAGCCCGCGAAAGAGTCCCCCGTTGCTAATTAATGCGTCGCGAATCTTCCGTGCCACCCCGCCCGCCGGCATTGCGACAAAACGCGGCAGAGAAAAAAAAAAAACACAACGGGTATGGGGAGAGGCGCTTCATTAAGAACCTCCTCACCCGCCTTCGCTTCCCCCGTCCACTGAATGGGGAAATGGGCACGGAACGGAGAAGCAAGAAGGAAAAAAGAAAATAGGGGCTGCGGGGACTGAGCTGGAAGATAGAGGGAGAGGATAAAAACGGAGCATTAAGATTAAAAGAGAGGGGTGTGAAATAAAGGGGGAGAGGAGATAAGGGAGACGCAGCAGAAGGAACCGAGGAATGAAGGGAAGAAAGGGAAGGCGAGCGGTGAGATCGGGATAGAATTAAATGAGGAGAGGGAAGGGATAAAAGGTAGTTTGTGGGATGATTGGAGGACTAGGTTAACTTCTGTCTTTCAATCATTCTCTTCCTTGAAAAGGGGAAAAAATTCAGTGACAAAATGAAGCGGAGGAAACATGCGAAGACTAAGAGAAAAAAGTGAAACGGGTGCTTGAAAAGAAGGCAAGCAGAAGACAGGGAAAGAGAAAAATACGTATGGGTGCAAGTCGAAAGGGAGATTGTCGCTTTCCCATGTTGCGTTTCAGGATTTTGCAAATAATGCGGAACATAAAAGAGTGCGCCGGTCAATGAGAAGAGACAAATATTATGGATGCGTAGCGAATTAAGAGGATGGAAGGGTCATAAAAACAAAGGATTCAGCTTTCAATATGAAGGAGAGAGCGTTAGCGCCCTCAAGGATGGAAAGCTAAACCTAGCTCACCAACGACCAACAAAGGAACAAAGTGAGATCCCCCGAATAAATGGGCAGGGCAGCGTCGCGCCCCTTTTGTCAAGACGTAAATATTGACTCGAGTGCGTTTGAGAGCACCGAGGGCACGGTTTCCAAACCCGAACTTGACTGAATTGAAAGACAGGAACTCGGACAATGGACAAATCTAGGGAAATAAGAAGGGGAATGCGAGGGGGGTTTTGTGAAGCCCCGCGGTTCCCTAGTTCTTCTCTCTCTTTCTTTCTATTTGTCTCTTCTTGTCTTACTCGCTTGGCTCCCTCTACCTCCTTACCTCCCCAGCTCTCCTTTGTCTCCCCATCTTTCTCCGGTCGCCGTCTCTACTCAATCCTCGAGTGTTTCCGTATAATTATCCCTCTTCCAGCGATGATGGTATGCATCCTTGCGCGCATTGTTTGAGCTCCAAGTCAGAAGTTGTTTGTCCCAATAGTTATTCTAAGGAAGCCTTCCCGCTTCGTTGACACCGGGGAGTTTTTTTCCTCGTTCTTTATTCATTGTTATTTCAAAGGTTTCGTGTGGTGAAGTCTAAAGTTTATTATAATTTATAAACAGCAAGGGAGCGAACAAAGAAAAAGACAACTCAGAAGACGCTGTTGCCTCCTATAATAAATCACCAACTCGCCCAAGCCTTCACCATTACAAGCTGCGGTTCATGTCAGATTTAGGATGACTCCATGTACACTTTGCTTAAGGTGGTACCAGTGTTCGCAATTCCAGGGCTGTGTTCCAAATCTTACCTAAATGGATCCGAGTTACTCGCGCGGGTCGTATCCCGTGACAGTACAGATTGAAAAACGCTGGACGCGGGTAGGTTTTAGAACGCAAAGGTACGAAACCCTGGCCCTGGAGTAGGATCGAGTAAATTTTGGAACACGGCCCAGCTGTCGACAAATCAGTGCTGTTAACCTCAATACTATGGCTACCTCAGCTCTTTTCGTCGGCGATTTTATTTGACTGCGACGGCTAGGAAGTCGCGGCGATAACCCAAGTCGAGCGACGGACTCCGAGTCGTCCGTCAGGCGAGCCTGCAGCCGACTATTGTAGCTGCACAAGTGATAAAGTTATGTTACATATTTGATGTTATAAGTTATAAGTTAGAATGCAAAGAGTGCGAAAAATATTCATAGGGCATTTGCTAGTTTTGGTGCGCGTCGCTTGCGAAGCAGATAGTCAAATCATGATCAGCAGCTTAGATATAAACAAATTGAAATTTCCTCGCAACGATAATGCTTGCGTTTTGTTGAACTCGTAAAACAGCAATATCAAAGTAACAGGGCGACCGCAATCGCACCCGCCGAACTGCCCGGCGTCGGCTGGTTCTACGGAAGCAGCCGCTCAGTTTTGCCTGAGTCTTAATATTGGCCAGAACTCCCAGTTGCTAAGGGCTTGACGTAAATGTCGGAGAGGCAAGATGGGAATTGGAAAGGATATAGGTAGAGGAGGGCGGGTAGTTGGTGATGTCTCAGCAAAATTGCACATCAAGGCGCCCTATAGTGTGAGGATATTTGTAGCCAGCACTGTAATTGAAACGGACTTGCTGTCGCTCTGTCCTTTTTAGCTTTGTTTCAAACGTTGATATAGGCGCTTTATTCTCCATCAAATGTGCATTGCACCACTTTACTGCTTCAACTGCACTGTATATTTCTAAGCGCTGGGGTGGCCGCAGCGTGGATTGATGACAATTCAAGCCGCAAATGAATCGATCACGACAACCGCATCGCTTACAAAGTTCGCATCAATCTTTAAAAACCATAACCCAACAGCAAAACCCCTGTCATTTTGAGAATCACCATGTATAGTCACAGATTTCACAACGTCCGAAAGCAATAAAAATCGTACTCACTGTTTCGAACAAATTAATGTAGCCATGTGGCTGAAAGCGCGGCGATAACGCAGCGTTTACCCGCATTTATGGACTGAAAAATATATATCTAAAAATAAACTCTCAATTGCATGGCATATTTCGATGGTTAGCTGACAGCAAATGGGGACATTCCGTTAAGTGAGACATGCCTGCAAAGCTCAAAATATTTCCGAGAAATTTAGAAAAAATTACCATGTTAGATCTTGTGTGATACTCGGCTTCTTGTCCATCGACGAGTCAGGAGAATTAGCGTACGGAAACAGAATAAACTGCGGCGTCGCAAGACCCTCTACGAAGGCGCCATTCTACGGGGGAGTTTACCAAGAGTGGTTACTCTATTAATTGTCGCTAAGTATTCGTAGATAAACGAGAAGCGTCACCGATTCGAGACTTTCCATTTGAAAAGCACCAACACTGAGATTACGCCACAACATCGCCGCATGCGCTCTGCCCGATCTAAGGCGCCTTATGGCTCCTGACTACAAGGCACCACGTAGACTCTCCTCATATTGTTAAAAATATTGTTAAATAACGCATCATATTCCTGCCCCCCCCCCCCCCCCCCAACCTCAGATTGAAGATTGCGTTCCGCTTGAACAAGCTCGGTTACGAAGCTCTGTTTTGTGGCATGTAGAGTACCTCCATGTCTGCTTACTTTATTCGAAGTCCACTGGCAACAATGCCGGGTTCGCAGCATGCTGCATTTGCAGCATCTAGGCTAGGTGGTGCGAACTACCGCCCTTTATAAAGGGTACAGCTTTTTACATTCATCCATCCTTACACTTCCGAAATCCACTCGTACGAAACACCATACTATTTACGTAAATATATAAGCGTTGTCGCGTTTGCTGAGGCCACTGAAAGAGGAGATTATTGAGAGCAATATTCGTATAATCAAATGCATGCCACATCCCTCCTGCGCATGGTCAATATCACGTAGGGTGTGAGTTTCCTTCCAAGCGTGACTTAATGTTTTGCGTTATTTTTTAGCAAACGTCCAATTACGTTCAACGTGTGTACAATGGTGCGCCTTATTCACTTGAAAAATGGTACTGGCGTCAAAGTTTCGACTTTTTGACAACAAGAGAGAAACAGGCAGAGAGAGCAAACGTCTTTATCGTTCATCTTCATCCGCTACCTTGACTCGAGGCCATGTGTAGGGATGAAGGAGGGGAAGGGGGAGCTAGAAGAGACGTCTTATTTTCGAGTCCCAGGTGTATCCCAGAAAATATTCCAAGACAGCTATTCAATCTTAAATCAGATACTAATCACAGGAGTGGCATCCTGATACCTAAGATATAGAAATGTCCAAGTTCCGAAATATGAGATCCATCTAGCTCGAGGGCCTCACGGATGCCACGTTGTTCACGAGGAACGTGACATAAAAATACCGCAGCTGAGAGACTAGACAGGGGAGATCGGCGACTGAGTGCGTTAGAGCACCACAGCTTGGAGCAAGTAAAGTGAACGCTCGCGCACTAGAACCAAGAGATCCTTCATTCAACCATCCCCTCCGCCCGTTCCGATTAGGTACACCGTACATCGTACACCGGCGTGTGGTCGCGTATCACTACTACGCGATGCACGTGAGACCCCAGGCTAGCAGTCGCCCAACAATGGCCCAATTTCTCTCCTGTAGCGAAGATACCACGCGCCCATGAGGACTAACTAATCTCATGCTGTCTATAACCTCACACGCACACACACAACACAATTACTTTTCACTCAATAAAAAACAGCGTCGTCCGGTTGCGCCTTTTCGTCCGTGTAAGTTCAGCCCAGTTCAGGCATTATCATTCCGGGTCCCAGATATGTCGCCGCGGCACATCCGGGCACCCGAAACAGGTTTGACGGTAACGTACATTCCACACGCCGGGTGGGGGACACTTCAACGAAACGATGCATAAACAGACACGCGCACGTATGAGCCCGCACCGTGTACAACGCGCAGCTCACAGCGCGCCTATGTCTCGTTTCCCCTAACTTAGCCAAAAAGGGCGAATGCTACGACCCCATTCAGCCAATCGGAGCGACGGAGCGAAGCAGCGTGACAGTTCTCGGCAGGAAGAGTGGCCTCTAACGATACACGGTCACGTGCCTTGCTTCCTCCGCTCTGACTGGCTCACTGGGGCCCCAGCATTAGCCGTCTGCCGGGTTACGGCGAAACGGAGCATAGCTGGGGCACTCACGCGTCCTTACAAAAAGCTTCCTCCAAATTAGAGTGAACATGCGTTCCGGGCAGTTACACCTAAAAGCCCGCATTACGGGAGACTCGGCCTCCATTTTAGATCGGCGGGGAGCGCGCGCATACCACCGCGGCGTAATTACCGTATCTTTTCCTCTCCCTCTCTTTTTTCTTCTTTTTTTTTTCGTTCACTCATTATGTGTCTTTTCGGTCGTTCTTATGTACGCCTTCCAGAACCGGGTATTCCACAAAGAAGAAGCACTCCAGATTAAAATGATGGCATACAACGAAGAAAACGAAAGAAACGCAATCACAGCTCCTCCTGGTGTGTGTGTGTGGCTGATGCAGCGACACCTAACGCGCTTGCCCAAAACTTCGAAATCATCGTTAGTTTAATTTTCGGCTTAATGCTCTACTCTTAACGCTTTCAAAGAATTAATTACCCGCGCGTTTTAAATTACAAATCCTTTCCTACCTTTTCCTCTCCGCCCTGATCTGCGCTATTGTTCAGTGTTGTGTACCTTTAATTAGCTTCATTAAATTCTAAAGAGGGAGGGAGAATATGTAAGAAGCATAGCCTACATCGAAGATCTTTGGCTTGTTCACTTTGGAAAAGGTCCGCCCGTTTGCTTCCTTGTGCGTTATCCGATGTAGCAATCACAGCGACATACACAAAGTGTCTGGCCAATTAGAGTGTTTGAGGCAGTGTAGGCACAGAAATGCAACCTGTACTTATAGAGCCTTCACTGTGCAAACTATAAGGTGGGTCTGCTTTCATCATCCCAATGACTGCTTCTTGAACCGCTTTACATGAGTGTATTCGAAACTGTACATTTATTTAAATACATCAAGAAAGAATTCAGCCAGGAAATCACTTTTTTTTGCTTTAGTCAGCATCTTTTTACTTTCTCCACCACGCGAATGAAAGTCTTTTCTAGATGCTTTCAATAAATCACGAGTCATTGTTTCACTGCTTTAAGTTCTCCCGGTAAATGGCGCCACCTTAAACAGGGTTGCATACGCGCAGTTCACATTTTGCACCAAGAGTCTACGGCGCTACGTGCCGCTCGCAAAACAACCGCATGCTTATAGCACGTCACGTGCTAGATGTATGCTTTTTCATTCTGGAGCAACCCGTGCGTGCCGATGTTTGCCTGCGGATTCAGTATGCTGAACTAATTATGACTCGCCGCCGACGATTGCTGGCAGACTAAGTATTCTGGGCTCATAGCGCATCCCCGATGGTCCCTTGTGGACTAAGTACGTTGGACTAAGTATGACTCATTGCCGAAGGTTGCCTGCGGGCAAAGTATGCTGGACCAGGTATGACTTGCCGCCAACTGTCGCCTGCCGACTAGTATAATGGACTACGTGGAACTCATCGCCGATGGTCCCCTGCGTACACGGACCTATCCGAAAATCGCCTGCTGCGAGCTGCTATATTCGTCTGCTGGGCTGTGGAACGCCTCTTGAGCGTGCGCTGTTGCTCTGCTGTGCGGTATATCAGACGCTGCGCATGCGTCCACAGCTGAGTGACTCGGCATTTTCCGCCCGGGAGATAAGCGATGGAAAGGTTTATTCTTCGTTCCACCTTTATTCCAGACGCAGCTGAAGCTACGAACTCGTGGGCCAAGGAGAGAGCGTCAAAAGGACACCATCATGGTGTTCGTCATGTTTATGTACGTGTCCTATCATCGCTGAACCAGTCATAAACAGAAAAGGCCCAGCCACTTGCGCTGCGCTTTTGACGCTGCTTCATTGGTACCATTTGGGAGTTTTCGTAGATAGTGTCTGCTGTCCCGCAAGGTTCTCCGCAACCCGCTTCGAGATCGGAGACTCTGCAGGCAAGGCTAGTGCCGCGCAAGCGCAGTATACTTCGTTCAGGAGAGCGTAGCAGAGGTGGGAAAACGATCTACGAAAACTCCTTATTAGCTCGTAGCGTGGACTGCATCTGGACTTCGGCTGAAACGAAGTATAGGACTATACCTTAAATCCATATCCATTGCCTTCTTTTGGCATTGTATGTGTTATGTTGCCTTGGCGTACGTCCACACTGGAAAAAAAATTGGTCGTAAAATAACTTTTTGGGGTTCTTCGGCTTGTCCGTATTTCGCAACCTAAAAAGTTGTTAATGCGAAAGCATTAACTGTCTCATGGAGCGAGCCGACGTCATCAGCTTTGAAACCATGCAAAACGGCACCTTAATGAAACCACGCGCAAAGCTAGCCAACGGCACCTTTTACACTTCGGTCCCATTGGCTGGCGCGCGTCGACGAGGCTCCCATTGGCCGCTGCGCGTCGGTTTGTGTGGTGTCATCCTGACTGTGTTATCACACTGTTGTGTTATCACACTGTTGTGTTATCACTGATCACCGCGTTCGCTCGCCTTTTATCGGTTGTACGGCGCGTGGCAATATATACGGCGCATGGAATAAACCAAGGGGTTCCTTCTGCTGGGAACTACGTTGCTGTCTGTTCCTTCCTCGCGCTGCAAGGCACACGACAGTTTGAATGATTGCTAACTCGATGGTGCTGTGTGTCCGCGAAGCAGCGGCTCCACCGTTGCACGCCCAAGTTCAGCGCGTTGTACGCCGTAGATTAAAGGGAGCGAAGAGCGGCGTGCGTGCTTTCGCGTTCACAACTCAGAAGAAGTGCTTAGGTGTATTTTAAGCACCCCCTAAAAGGGTTCGTCGTGAAAAACCTGTAAGGGGTTTTTTAAGCTCCTTTTTTAATGCGAAAGTGCTTCATCGCCCAGTTACCTTTCCAATACGCCATGGGGCGATAGTGCTTGAGGCGAAACCGTGCTTCACGAGCTGAAAGAGTTCTTGGGGCGTCAAAAAAAAAAAACTTTTCAAAAACGGACTTTTTTAGAGCGTGTAACGCTTTTTCGTTGCACTCGAGCGTTACACTCTTCGCCTGAAATTCAACCCACGGACACACTCTGTGTTAAAACACGTCGGAGGTTACAGGATTGAATATTTGACAAAACTTCCCAAAAGAACATAAAACTAAAAGAACTTTTATCTCGTGGAAATGGAGCGTGCCGGTGACGTTGCGGTGTTATAGGAGTATCACTTAAATGACGAGGACCTTGCCATTCTCTAAATCAGAGGTGTCCAAGTAGCCGCTCGCGAGCCGCATGCGGCTCTTCGCGTGCTAAAGTGCGGCTCGCGGCTCCCTCCCCTACCCCCCCCCCCCGCCGCCTCCGTTTCCTTCCTCCCGGTCATACGAGCACTTCCCCAAAAAAGAAAAATGGAACGCGTTTTAAATCTAAAGACAGGTTGCGGTTTGGTAGTCTTGTGCTACTGCTACCTTACGTACAGTTGGACTGCTTTTGAGTCGGATTGAATAAGAGTAATTTGAGTTTCGTTTATTGCTCTAGACAAGTTTGCCCCCCCCCCCCTTCCCCCGCGGCTCTTGGAATTTTCGTGGTTTTGTTTGCGGCTCTTAGGCCGGGTCAGCCTGGCCACTCCTGCTCTAAATGGCAAGGTCCCTTGGCCTAGTGGGAGAGCTCTCGTCAGCGACTGGCTGGCACAAAGGGGCGATCCTATATATAGGCAAAGCCCCCTGGTGGTGAGCCCCCTCGCTCCCAAGGTTTATTTCAAATGGAGGCGAGAGGGGCAGTTAGCAGGGTTATCGTCTGTGAAGATCCAGTTCACCCAGCCTTTCTTTATTACAACAAGTAACGTACACGTAAGCGCTTCAAGTGGAGATAACGTGCGGCCATGTCCGCGGGTGACTGCATGGACGACCACCAAGTTGTCGGACTACACCAGTTTCTGCGTGTGTGTGTGTGTGGGGGGGGGTAAAAGGAGT
>JAZHYW010041033.1:0-11957 GCA_037355805.1 Ixodes ricinus | reverse complement strand
GACATTACTTGACAGCATGTCTTGACACCATGACGTCACGTAACCAGGTGACACATGAATAATTGTACTACCTAGACAAAAGCATCATAGAAAACCACAGTTTATCATGCATTGCAGTTGCTTACATGACGATTCGATCAATATTTAAAACACAGTGCTGCCCATTCATTATTGACAAATATTTCTGTTATTATACCAACAAAACAAAAAAATCACTGTGTACCGATTTGAACCTGTTACTGTTTTATTTTTGCTGCTTCAGTTCCGGTTCAGTTCCACGTTTGCGGTGGAGGTTTCTGTTCGGTTCAGTTCCGGTTCGCCTCAAAATAACGGTTCGGTTTCGATTTTATGCTCAGTTCGGTTCCGGTTCGACGCCATGGTCCTCCTACACGCACTGCTGAGCCGAACGAAACAGCGAGTTCCTTATTTCAGTCTACCTCTAGCGCAGTGTGCAATGCAACATCTGCTCAGTACAGCATAATAGGTTTATAATTATTTTTACTTTCAGTACTTTTGGGACCCAACGTATCTGAATCCTTGTAGCCTTAACCCAATAACGTTCATTTCGTGAAGCGTTTACAGCCCTAGAGCGAACGAATATAGGATGTGTGAAGTCACCAGTCTCCACCTAAAATGGACTCTAAAATTCGACGCCTGCACGAAGCGATCTAAACGTTTCGTCAAAGGGGTATCTCACAGTCCGTTTTTTCTTGTTAAATTAAAGAGCGTAGCTCTTTTAGCAAGAAATAGGGACAAAAACTTGCCAGCGTATTGAGAAATGGTGCTACCTCCTTATCGAGACTGCTCGCGACAACTGTGGTTTATTAAATGGAGATAATCTCGTTGTAGTTCACCTTTGGTTCAAGAATAAATCCAATCTATAATTGCAAAACTTGAAGTAAATAAAAAAATCGGTTGCATAACGGCGACGTTTCTGCTGCCGACGGATTTCGACTGCGTTCCGTCTGCTTTCTTTCGCTGGTCGGCTACATTATGGTGCCGGGAACGCGCCTTCTGACTGATGTGTTCACCGCGTTCAATAAAGTGGTCTCTCGATTTCCACCCGGTGACGTCATAAAAGTGTCGCCGTAGCCGGTCACGATCCTGGCGGTATTCCAGCAGTGGTGGCGGATGTAGCAGACGCCTGTTCTGCTGCAGGTCGCTCTCCAGTGGAACAGCTCATGGCAGCTTTAGCAGCCACAAGTGTAGACGCCATGACGACAGCGACGCTCGCGTTCTCGCGTGCTTTTCGCCAGAATTTCTACGACCAACTGCCAGGATCGCGACATCCGACAGCATGACACTCCGGTTTCTGTGACGTCATTTGTTGCCACTTCAAGACCACTTTTGATGTATGGGCGGGATAGGACGCTAAACACACCAGTAGGAGGCGCGTTCCAATCAACGTTATTAGATTAGCTCAGTTACGGAACCGCTCATAGACGCTGCATGCACGAACAGCACCCCCCTCCCTCACTCATCGACTCGCCCGGCGTCGCTCGACGCGCTGCCAGACGGCTGCTTTGGTAACTGAATCGGGATACGCACGTTTCAACGTCACTAGAAAGGTAAAAACCAACGGAAAAAAACTTTTTTGTAGTAACTTTTATTCGCGTTAGTACAAAATGAGGAGAGCCTGATGTTTTCTAAAATGTTTAGTTTGCAAGGTTTTGCAGCACAATTAATATTGTTTTTATACAACCATGCCTCTGCGGTGATTTCAGGTAGCACGCCCCGACATAGGCGCCTCTTAACTTCGGTGGTATTTCGCGGCGCGTCCGCTGGGAAGACGGCACCCCTGTAACCCTTTCCACTGCATCTGTTTCGGCTCCGAAATGGCCGATTGAAGCCAAAATAGATGTCACGTATAGTTCCTCGAGTGACTGCTGCGGGAGAAATGGCGGCGTTGTGATCGCCATTTGGCTAGGGTGCCTACATGTCTGTCTGTCTCAGGGTGAAGACATCCACTGTTGCACTGAATGTGTCAGCGCGTGACGCTCTCTCGCACTCGGTGCATGACCTGGGCGCTAATATGGCGTCTATGCATTAGCCAAAGCTACGTGCTCGAGCTGAGTGACACCGGATTGCGCGCACTTCAAAATGCATTAAAAAAACAATTGGGCGTAAAAATGGCTGAGATGTCACCACTCAAGCAAAGCGCGGCTCGTATGAAGGCACTCTACATTTGGCGCTTCAGCTGTGCTCGTTGGAACGCACAGTTATTTTTATTTTTATTTTTATTTATTCTTATTTTCAGTGACCCACCAACAGCTTAATTCATCCTTATACTTCGTTTCAGCTTAGGTCCAGACGCAGCCGATGCTACGAGCGCGAGCGTGTGGCCCTGAGCAGTGCTTGCATTGCACGAGCGCGCGTGTTTGGCAGGGACGCTGAAAGCCCGGAGCTCGCGCTTGTAGCATCGCCTGCGTCTGGACCCAAGCTAAAACGATAGTGGTGCACTTATCAATGAGTCAATGAGTAGTAAAATGTTAACCAGGATAAAAGCGAAACGTTAGAAAAAACAATAGCCTCAACACACTTTCGAAATTTACGCTTTTCATCAAAAATATCAAGACTAGCATTCCCACAAATCTGTTCTAAATGGTTATAAGCCAGTTGCAGGCGTGTCATGGGTGCAGAATCGTAAAAGTCGGTAGGGTAAAACAACATATAAAGTCTACAAGACTTACGAGGAACGTGCAAGTAGATGTGACTGAGTGGCTCTGGGGAATCAATTATACCATTTACAATCTTATACAAATATGTCAGTTCACGAATTGTTCTCCTGTTGTGTAACGAGTCTAACTTCACGAGTTCACAAATCCTCTCATAACTATAGAAATAATTCGGTTGAAAATAACGATCAAACAAAACACGAACGAATCTACGTTGAACACTCTCAATTACCCCTGAATTTGTCACTCCAATGCAGTTCCAGACAACTGAGGCATATTCAACACGACAACGCACTCAGTGAAGAAAACAAACGTAAAATACAAAGTGGTTTAGAAAACCCGCGTGCCACTCGTGTAATGGCTCCCAGCACTCTAAAGGAAGCATTCGTAATTGCAGTCACGTGATGATTGAAATTAATTGCAGGATCCATAAAAACGCCTAGATCACGGATAACCTCAACGCGAGTAATATTGGTGGAATCTAATACATAGGGAAAACTCACAATTTTACGCTTCCTAGAAAAGCACATAGCTTTCGTCTTTGACTCATTTAAGAGTAGGTCATTTGAAAAACACCACGCCCAAATAGAATCTATATCACGCTGAAGACATTCACAATCGTCAACCGTTTTAACCGTTAAACAACTTAATATCATCAGCAAATAACAAAAACCGCGTGTGTTTAATACAAGAAGCTAGATCATTTACAAAAAATTAAAAACAGCAAAGGACCGAGGTTACTACCTTGAGGAACCCCAGAAGTAGATAAAAAAGGAGCAGATAATCGGCCGGATACTCGCACAAAGTTAAGCCGATGAGATAGGTAACTATCGAGGAGACGACAGTACTTAAGGGACAGACCGTAACTACAGAGTTTTCTCAACAGTAGTCGGTGATTAACTTAGTCAAAAGCTTTGCTCATATCAAAGCAGACTACATCCGCTTGTCCTCCGCTATGGACAGATTGTACAATCTGATGTAGGAAGGAACACAGCTTTGTTTCTGTGGAGCGGCATTTCATGAAACCATGTTGCTCAGGAATAATCTTCAGACAAAAGATATGCATAAACGCGGGTGTGCAAAACAATTTCATAAACTTTAGACAACCTACAAAGGAGGAGACTGGCCTATAGTTGTTAACCATGGATCGCCCTACTGAAAAAAATTATATGAATCTATATAAGAACTGATATGAAATATCCAAAAACTGATATGCGACATATGAAACTGATATGAAATACCCAAAAACTGATATGCGATATATGAAACTGATATGAAATAACCAAAAACTGATATGTGGCATATAAGAACTGATATGAAATATCCAAAAACTGATATGCGACATATGAAACTGATATGAAATACCCAAAAACTGATATGCGATATATGAAACTGATATGAAATAACCAAAAACTGATATGTGGCATATAAGAACTGATATGCAACATATGCCAACTGATATGAATGTGTCCAATAAACATATCAGAAATAATTTCATATAATGTTTTTCAGTATACGACTTGCCGCAGTGGAGCGGCTTGATTTACTGGCTTTCAAATAATTACGGCATGAGCGTTTACTTTTTATTAAGAGATTCATCCCCTGAGCCGTTCAAAATACTCTCAGAGGTATGACATTACTGAAAAAATCCAACATGCTGAGAATATTATTTATTGCTTAGGTGGTCACCGAAAAACTCCGTACTTACAAAACGACCTGTATAAAAGGCGGAAACGCAGAGCTCAGAAGTAGTTATTGGGTGTGCTGTTGTATTCATGTTTGTTGTGCCGTGTATGTGTATGCGCTCAATGTATATATTCAGCTGATGCTAGTGGTATGCGTAATGTATCTAGATGGTGGCGTGAGTAAATAAAAATATTTTTGTAGCACATGAATGGGGTGGTACCTAGCGCCACCTAGCCTAGTGTAACTGATATGCGGCATATGAAACTGATATGAAATAATAAGTTCTGATATGAAAAAGGTGTCCAATAAACATATCAGAAATGGACCATATAATTTTTTCCAGTAGGAGCGATCACCCGATTTATGTAATGGAACAACAACAGAGCGCTTCCAGGCGGTAGGCAATGTTTCAGATGCAAGTGATAAGTTAAATATATGAACCAAAACTGGACAAAGGAGTGAGCACAGCCTTTTACTATGAAGCTGGGAATTCCATCTACTCCCGTAGATAACTTTGGTTTCAATTTTCTAATTGCCTCCAAGACTTCAGATTCATTAATTGGAGCAACAGTCAAAAAATCTAGGCAGTTTATATTCGAGCTATGGCATTAGGCCATTATTTGTACTGAAAGAATCACTAAAATGGCGCGCAAAAATATTAGCTACATCAACAAGGTCAGAGACGCAATCCTCATTATCTCGCATTGTGATCGTGGTAACATTCTCTTTGATGCTCTCTTTGACAAACTTCCAGATACACTGTGGCTGTGTGCTCAATGAGTTCTCCGGCGATGTCAGCATGTTGTTGTTTATCTCGCTTAAACAATTGTTTCGCGTGTGCACGACATTGACTAAATCTCGTGTACCAAACGGCATTCCCAGTTTTTTTGTACAGGCGATGATAGTGTAGCTTGCGCCTTAAGCAGTGTCTTAGTTCCTTCGAGAACCATATGGGATAGTCACTTTTATGAGGCACCCTCTTTGGTATGAAGAGTTGCATACTTTCCTGGACAATAGTCGAAAGTGTGGACGTTGATGATTCAACACACTGATCAGCGAGAACACTACTCCAGTCATATGAAACGAAAATATAGATGGCGCTTCGAACGACGGCAGGCGGATTGAAGGAGTGAGGGGGTAGCCCTTCCACGGGAGTTCCACAACTGAGGTAATCTAGTAACGTTGGTTCCAATAACCATAGCTACACCCCCCAACGTTACTCACAACGCCATCTATCAATACGTGTGCTAAACGCGCCCCGCCATTCGATTTGGTCGTCTGCGTCGCCGTCCGCCGTTAACCCTGGCAGTTTTTTCGCCTATTTTTCACAGAAAGAGAGCTATGATTTGTAATTTTACAAGAAATAACGTACTTGCGAATTACACCTTTGTCGAAAAGTTTAGATTGCGCTGTGGAGGCGTCGATTTTTACGGTCCATTTTAGATCGAGCCTGGTGACTTTCGACACCCTATATATCTATGGCATCTAGTAAACGTAGCTCGAACATTAAAGTTTAGCTTACACACCTGTATACGTACCGTTCGCAGCAATGGTGAAATGACAGAAACGAGTGTCTCGAGGCAAGTGGTCGCCGTTCATTATGTGGCAAGCTATACAAGAGGCAGCTTCACAAAGCAAGCATGTCTCACGGTTTTTCCAGTGTTTTCGTTGCTCCTGTAGTTTCGGTTCTTGTCAACGGAACCGTCGCAACTTTCTTGTCTTGTTTATTTCTTCCTTCGTTCACCTGGCATTTCCCACGTCGCAAAATGTGTAGCAGCTTTAAGTCCCGCGAAACAACATCCAGCAGAATAGTCGTCTTTAAATAAACTTGTTGCTAACAATATTAATAGGAACCATACCAGTCGAGTAGTAAAAAAAAATAATTTTAAATCAATCAAATATACGAAGGCTGTTTTTATTAATCACGATGAAATGAGTAAAAACAAACAAAGGGATACGCCTTTCTTTAATACACAAAATATTGATGTGTGCTCATGCTATAGTCCTTGTCCACATAATTACCGCGAGTTTAGGCGGTTTTTATGATGTGGCACACGCTTTTGGGTACCCTCCCCCAAAAACGTTTGCTACCTGGGTTACCGGCATTTTTCACGTGGAGTTCAACCACTTTTAGTCGCCAATGACGTTTCTTCCCGACCTCATTTTCGACGACGCCAGTCCGTCACTTCCATAAGCTTCGCGGAGTTTTCTTTGTTCGCTTTAAGGTCGAGTTCTCACATGCAGCGAAGCGCTGATGTAGCGCTCCTCACGTGCCGTCAGCTACTTATCGTCTGCCATGAGCAACAGTTTTGACGGTGCGATACAAAGCTGGTGAACGCTCCCATCAGCACGCGCTTAGCGCGAGGTAAGCGCTACGCTTGTAGCGCTCCGGCTGCATGTGTGAACAGGCCTTTACGCGTCTGTTTTTGAGTGACGGTCTCGATGATGAATGGTGGAATTACCAAAAATCTCCGGCGGCAACCTCTCAGGGGAGAGACATAAAAACCTGCGCCACGCCATAATAAATGCCTTAACCTAGACAGAATTTCTATTGAGAACTAGGTAGTGTATGTATCCACATAGATTCAATATACGTATAATAAAAGATCTTGCATAGCCTTTATTTTTTATTTACTCAGTTCACTGGGACTTGAAAAAAAAACGGTCTTCGAATTCATTATACACATCCTTTCATTGTACACAGCTTTCAAGCGTTATCTTTGTGCACTTTTTTTTAAACATTTTTTCGCTACATTTGGTACCACGTGCGAAGTTCGTACCGGAGGTCCATCGTACCGTAGCGAATGTGCAAAGACGATTCCCTAAAACTCACTAATGAAAGGAAAGCGTTACTGTTACCATTACCGATAAAAAGTATCGCACGTCAATTTGGCGTTAAGGACATTTCGATCGCCTGCCATGACGTCGACGTCGTTTATCTGCACTTGGAGAAGGGCGTGGGCGTTAGTTATTTTTCTAAAGGGGCGCTGTTTGCAGGTGGAAAATAGACAACATTTTGAAGGTATGTAGTTTAAGTGCCAATGAATTGTAAACCTTTCGCCTGGAAAGCAAAAAAAGCAATTTAAGTGTAATTTGGTTCAGTCTTTGTAAACTAATATAGAGAGTAATATATAGCTAGGTTACCCGTTGGTAGATATTAATGACGTGACTACAGCAATCCATCCCTCCTTCTTTTGAAAACTGTGTCCCGAGTAAGTTGCTAATGTCTTCGAAAAATAGTAACCCGATACCTGATTACGCCGTTACTCGTTACGCCGGTACCTCCAACACCGCACTTGCGTGAGCGCGTCGTATGCCGTCACACTAGTATACGACATTTTTTTCTTTGATATCTTATATAAAAACTATAAATTTGAATATTATCCACTCTAAAATCTACTCGATAATGTCACTATCATTTAAGAATAGGTTTTCTGAATTTTTAGCTAATATCTACGTCGTACATACAATCGCTTATATACTCTCCCTCTCCCTGCAGAAAAAAATACATAGTTTTACAATCGCGAGAAGTACTGCACTAGTACTACACACTTCAATCACCCTCACGCGTACACAGATGCATATAATAAAAAGTAAAATGTTTAATTAACGTACGTCGCTGATTGTCTCGCAAAAACAAAAAAGGCCACCTTTTTCAAGTTTTGGGAAGTTAGTGAAAACGAACACACATCCTCGTTGTGTAAAGGGTCAAAAGTGCGAACAAAGTATAAAGATGGATCAAAATATATCCCCGTAGAAATCTATAATATCACTGACATTTCTGAATTCTTCGAAAACCAGGAGAGCCCGTTTCTGCATGATGCGATTAAGATGTGAATTTCAATATTAACCAGAAGGTGGAAGGTGGTCTATCAGTTCTACCTAAAGCTAACGTGCAGTTCCGATCGGCTGCGTGTTTGATAGATTCTGCCTCATGAACGCAGTCACGCCTTACCTGGTCAGCTTTATTTATTATCACGGGGGAACTGTTTTACAAGGCGCAATGACATGCACTGAGTTCGGTCTGAGGAGTGCAAGCGTTGTAAGACGATATTTAGACAAGGTATCACCTGGCACAAGGTTACACATGTAGGCGCTTATGTTAAAGCCGTACCTAACTCCGGTGGCGGCAACCCGCAGGCTCGGGTATCTAGCAAGAAACAACAACACCGTAATTGTGTATGTGTGCGTGTGTGTGGAGGGGGGGGGGGGGGGGGGGTAAACATCAGTTCCGCGTGCCGTTGACATGTAATCTTTCATTTTGGTTCGAGCTCCGAAGTCGCTCTCTTCGACCGCGCCTTCGTGTTGACACAACCCATCCCCCTCCCCGAGGTATCTTTTGACCGCGTCGCTTCCAACCACGCAAAGTGCCAAAGAACGCATAAATCACCGCTCATACAGGTGACTTTCCGCTGACATCGGCTTAACCCAAACAAGCCACGTTTCGGGCACCACCGCGCCGCCGTCGCAGACGCCGCCGCAGTTGCGTACACACAGTGTATCCGTGTCTACGAAACTTGGGACGGTAGGGCTCTGGAGACGGCGAAAACAACCACACACAAAGCAGCGCACGTGCCACGCGCAGACTGCAGATCCAGTCAGCCGTAGTTCCTTCCCCCCTCCCTCATCGGCGACTCGGTGCGTGGCACGGTGAGAAGCTTGCGCAGTGAGAAAGTATTCCAGGAAGAACGCCCACATTGCCTTCTCGAGTCTGAGAGCCCACTGCATGCTCAAAAACCGACTTCATATTTTTATTCCAAACTTCCGTCTTTCTCAATCGCAGTAGTCAACTAAAAAGAAGGCCTCAATCGATAGGTTTCATCTTTTACCTATTTTCCTGTATGTTGCATTTCAAAGTTTTCGCAAAACGGGATTCTTCCTTCTCTTGTTGATGAACGCAAAAATATCGGCAAATGCCGTCTCTCCGGCGAGTTAAAAAAAAAATAACATCCGGCTAGATGCTTACGTATAAAAACTGTGTTGCCGACTAGCGCTCTGACTTGCGGTGTACTTTCTAACTTGTTCGAACTTGTTTCAAGACATCGCGTCGGGGATATATTTATTCGAAAACGCGGCCGCAGAGTTTGTACGAGGCATTACTAAACGCGCGAAGGAGGAAGAAAATTATGCCGGAAGTAGATAAAAAATATGTAGTTGCGCAGCCCTGTCTTGCTTTCCTTTTTTTCTTTTGCCACCTCGGAATGTATTGAAGATGCACCATTTCTTTTTATCACAAATTAACTTTTGAATCAGAAACAAAACAGTACACTTGGGTATAAATATCGTGAACTTGCAAGTATTTTCAAATATATAGGATGTTCTCGTCATTCTTGGTATTACTCTGAAGCCCCTAGCAATGAATTTTTATTGTGTCATCACTACGAGTGTTTTCAAAGTGAAATTGGTAATATTAAGCACAGTTACTGATACATAGTATATAGTAGATATGTTTTGAAGAGTTGTTTACCTTTTACAAAAGATTTATTTCCAAGTTATGTTCTTTTTATCTGATTCTGTAATGCACTTTTTGAAATCCAAGTTATTTGTTTTGTAGTGTTACTGCCACACGTATCACTCAAGTACAGGGCATTTCTGGGACAACATGTAATTATGCAAATGGGTTATACAAAATACAGAAAACAATTTAAAATAAAACTCAAACTCAACATTGTTCAACAGACAAAAAGAAAAGACTACTTCCTAATAGGAGCGTTAATGCATTAGGCACTCTCTTCAGCACTTAATTATTAATTAGGGTACTGAAAATATAATCTGAAAGTAAAATCACTTCAGATATGCTACGAGAGAAAGAGCGAGGAGAGAGAGATAGAAGTAGAGCGAGAGAAATTGTTTGAACGCGTTTGTATTTCCGACTATAGATTTTTATTAATATTTAATGATACGATATATTTATTTCAGATCAGGAGAGCCCCGGCGCCAGAGAAAGGCAAATCGCCCATTCCGTGAAGGGCCTGGGGCGCTGCTTCCAATGATGATGAAATGGTATTGTACAAATTAATCGTGTAAATGATGACGATGATGATGGGATGGTGAAGAAGGTGAAGAGTGTCAGGCCTAGCAGCGGTCTTCGGGGCGGTGGTCTTGGCGGGGCCGTAATGGGCTGCTGCCTTCTAGCAGGCCATTCTCGAGCGCCTGGCAAGGGCTCCCTGCGTGCCACAGCTTGCAGACGAGCAGGCAGAATCTTCTGGTGACGCCAGTAGTACAGCACCACAGTGGCGAAGCTCCAGAGGTTAGCGCGTGTGTTGGCCGCGCGACGGTCTTCGCGAAAGCTGGACTTGATATCTCAGAGCTTGCTGTCGAGCACGTAACCGAGCAGAAAGACGCACCTTGTTGATCGAAGACATGGTGGATGTCACTTATTGGCTGGCATCTCGAACGATGGACAAACACGTCTTACGCCCAGCTGGCATCCTCTTTTTTAATGCCTTTATTTATTTGTTTATATTTTTGGGGGGCGGGGGAGGTTTAGAGACATTAAGTATGAGTACAATTGTGCTGATTTTAAGTAACAAGATATCGCCAATAAATAATATCCGAATTATTTTTCTTCGTGTTTTTAAAGACAGAATTTGGTTATGTGCAAAGTCTAATTAAGAGAGTTAAATTTAATTAATGCAAAGCAAGAACACGTCCTATGAATTAATCCAGGCTTGTGTAGTTCTTTTATGCTATATCCAACGCGCGTTCCCCTTTAGACCTTATGATTTTGTGAGAAGCCAGAAACTAATTGTCATTGCATGTTTTAGTTTTCATGTCACAAAATATATATATATATATAGATATATAGTTTTACAAATGCTGAAGAGAAAATATAACATATAAGATACCTACGTTTTGTGGTTCGTACGGGTAACACCAACATACTTAACGCTTGTAACCCGTGGAAGGGTACGCACGCGGATGGTGGCGCCTGATAGACTAGTATGTTCCTTCCCTGTTACTCATAAGAGCCCAGAGTTATTTGGTAATATTCAAATTAATATTTTGCTTGTCACATCCCTTCTTTAATTTTCACAATAATCTTTAAAAATGTAGCCGGTGATTATAGTAGTCATGTCTTTGAACACGACATATTTATCTAAAAAACAGTCTTATAAACAAAGCTTGGGGAAATTAGTTGAGGTTTTCTTTTTTTATTTGCATTTGCATAATAACAGCAAGTATACCTCAATAGCTTTATGTGGCGCTGAACAAATAACAGCGTTATCTTGTAACCCAGAAAATTGACGACTGCAAAGAGTGTTCCATTTTGTAAGTACGCACCAATCCAACTTACAAGCTGATAGGGAGCCCTATACAAGTCAAGTTTAAAAGGAAGTTCTCTTCGTGTGATGAAATACGAAAACAATTACTCTCATTTCATTTAAAAAATAAAATTCGTCCGCGAACGTTTATGTACGAACAGTGTATGTACAAACAGAGATGCCTCTATTTCACTGGAGTCGCTGTGTTGTATCAGACATTGCCCAGCTTTCGTTAAAAGCGGCGTGATTATGTACAATTCATTTTGTCCGGGATATCATGTTGATTTGGACATTACATTTAATATTCAGTTCAATGCAGGAGGTAGGACTA
>JAZHYW010041032.1:0-24443 GCA_037355805.1 Ixodes ricinus | reverse complement strand
GTGGCTTGCGTCCATGCAGCAGATGCGCGCGAGACAGTCCTGTGGTTGCGTGCGACGTACGGCGATGCACGCACAAGTAATCCAAGACGGCAGAGTGAATCGGTCGCTTCTCAAAGGGAAACACACTGTACGAACGACTTGAAGGTTCGATTGAAATCATTCTACTCGCCCATTCGCCTGTGATTAATACACGGAGACGAGGTGATAGGTGATACCCCGCTTAACCCGGAAGCTCTCAAAATCTACAGAAGAAAACTGCGGTTAATTGTCGGCAAGAATCCTGTCAAAGTAACCTTCCCGAGAGAGAACGAGACGCAGAAAAGCGGTCACTGTGTTGGTCGTGACATTGGAGCAAAAATGGACTTCGAGCCACATAGAGAAAGTGGCCACGAGAGGGACACAATACCGATACGCTGGTTGTGAAGCTTCGGAGCAACGATGTCGATGCCGAGCTTCGACCATGGCCGCTCAAGCAAGGCACAGGTTGCAGGGGTGTTGGGAATGTCTTTGCACTTTTGTCAGCCGACCTGCAAACACCACAGGCTTTGACTGCCATTTTCATTTCCGCATTCACGCGGGGCAACCAACAGAGTTCTCGACGCGTCCTAGCGATGCCGGAGTGGCCCTCGTGGGCTCGGCCGCTGAGGGCTTCTCTCATACTGGTGGGAACGACGAATTTCTCTCCGTGCAGCAGAAGACTGTCGTGCACAGAAAGTGTGTTTTTAGGGTCGTGGAAGTTGGCTTCGTCGGGAGACAGCGCCCTGCACAGTGGCCATTCTGAGGTGACATAAGACATCGCGACAGTCAACTGGGGGTCGTCAGCCGCCTCCTGCTGGAGTTGTCCTCTTGATAGGCACTCATCGTCCAGAGCGGTGAAAGACACAATCTCTTCATCAAACGCTGCTGTTGCCCTCATCTCCCGGGAAGTTTGGAGAGAGCCTCGGCTACTTGACTGTCGGCGCAACGCTGGTGCTGGTCTTAGAAGTTGTACTTCAAGAACCGGGTCGACCACCGAGTAACCGGAGTGGACGACGTCCGGTTCCTCGTACGGCCAAAAGAGCGTTGAGGCGTAAGGTAAAGTGTCGACCCCAGAGATATATGTGCAACTTTTCAAAGGCCCCCAGACATGCAAGCGCCACTCATTCGCACGCAGAGCACTTTCTTTCTGCAGTAGTCAGTGTTCGTGGCGCGAAAGCGACTGGGTGAATGTCGTGTCCGTGAAGCTGCTGCAACACTGCCCCGACGATCCGTAAGCTGAAGCATATGTAGCCACGATGATAAAGAGCGCCAGATCAAGCATCTTTAACACTTGTGCAGAGTACAGCAGCATTTCCAACAGATGGAGACTTCGATCTGCTTTCTGGTCCCAGATTAACGGAATGTCCCTCCCCAAGTATTCTTGGAGCGGTTCCACTTCGGAAGCAAGGCGTGGTACAAAACAAGCATAATATTATACGATCCCTAGAAAGGACCGCAGTTGTGCCAGGCTCTTTGGGAATAGGTGCCGCATGAAGAGCGCCAACTTTCCTCTGAAGGGGTGAAATCCCAGCGGCACTAACTCTGTGACACAAGAAAACAATTTCTGTGACGTCAAACACATTTTTGTTGTTGAGCTTCAGACCCGCCTCAGATATGCGTGCGAGTACTTCGCGCAGGCGGTCCAGGTGCTCCTGTTGTGTCCTGCCGAAGACAATCATATCATCCAGGTAGAACAGTAGTTTCTGGCAGCCTTGCAAGATCTTAGCCATCACCTGCTGAAAGGTTGCGGGCGCTGAGGCTAATCCGAAACACACTCTGCTTGAAGCGAGGAGTCTTTCGTGCGTGATAAAAGCTGTCAGGTTGCAACTGTCCGGATGTAGTGGAACTTTATGGTATGCGGCAGCGAGGTCCATACTTGAAAAACACTTCGAACCGTGTACGGCGTTCAGCAACTATACAATGTGTGCGAGCGGGTAGGTTAGACAACACATAGAAGTAGAAAAGAAACAACTGAATATAACACTACCTTGGGAAAGTAGCGCAGTGCAGCGCAATCAACCAAGCACAACACCCTCAGGGGCGAACGTACCCCAAAGGTGAATTTTCAGTAAGAATATCAGCCACATCACTAATAAAAAACAGAGTTTTATT
Source organism: Ixodes ricinus (assembly GCA_037355805.1). NCBI lineage: Eukaryota > Metazoa > Arthropoda > Arachnida > Ixodida > Ixodidae > Ixodes > Ixodes ricinus. The sequence goes on along the minus strand of JAZHYW010041032.1, from coordinate 22,313 downwards.
TTTCCTGCAAATGACTTTATGGTGTTGGGGAGATAATGCGACCAAGTAGGGCCACTGTGGATGCTGTGCTCGAGTGCCACTAGTGCTTGAGATAAAAACCCTCAAACGATTGACTGCAACACTGACCTGGCTAAACGTTTATTTTGTGTCTAATTCAAAGAATATATTGTTACAGGTTTCAGTGGATTTTGAATTACACGTTTTCAAGGGCTTATCGGGGAAAGTTCAAAAAAAAATAAAGAATAATTTTTTTATTGCGGCACAAATTTTTTAATTTTTTTATATTTATAAAATTTCCGGACACAATGCAAAAAAAACCACTTAGAATAGTTGAGCGCTAACTTTTGTTAAAAGTAAACAAAGCATGAAATACTATGAACAAAAAGGCTCAGCTTAACAAATCAATTATAATGAAAAAACAGTTAGGGCGCAGGCGAGCTGGTGTAGATTTACCATTTTGTTAGACCACCTGAGACTGGGTGGAAGAAACACGACGACACGTCGTCGTGTTTCTTCCACCCAGTCTCAGGTGGTCTAACAAAATGGTAATTATAATGTGTTTAAATATCTCGCCGAGAAATGCCTGAATATAAAAGGGTCGCGCGAGAGGGCAAGTTTGTCATTTTATGTTACTTGAAATATGCACTTAAATAAATGTATTTAACTACATTATATAGACCAGTCGGCGTGCTTTATAATAAAAAATATTTACGTTGTATCAAGCTGCATTTTTATTGATGTGTCCCTCAAAGTCGCATCGACGCGCAATTTTGAAAATGAGCGCTACACTTCCTCTAAACACAAACAAAAATTTGGTAGTTTTTGTTTTTTTTTACAGAGTAAGGTTCATTTCGGTGTGTGGATGTGTCTTGCTACCTCATACAAAAACATAACTAAAAACAAAACAAAAAATAGTTATTCCACACTTATGACCGTCCCTATCCGAACACGGCTAGAGACAGTGGATCTGAAAGTGTATACATTTTTTTAGGTTATCTGCAGCCCTTAGGCACTACAAAAATTAAAAGTAGCGCTAAAGACGAGGACAAGTAGGAGACACGGACATGGACAGGCGCTGACTCACAACTGATATTTAGTGAAGAATAAAAGGAAGATAAACCAGAAGTGCAAGGACAGATACGAAATGAAAAAGAAGACTAACCAAAACGAAAAAAAACAACGATTATTTTTGACTTCAAGATTTTGAAGTCAAAAATAATCGTTGATTTCTTTCGTTTGTGTTAGTCTTCTTTTTTCATTTCGTATCTGTCCTTGCACTTCTGGTTTATCTTCCTTTTATTCTTCACTAAATGTCAGTTGTGAGTCAGCGCCTGTCCGTGTCTGTGTATTCTACTTGTGCTCGTCTTTAGCGCTTCTTTTAATTTTGTAATGTATAATCAACTAGCCCGTCACATGATCCTAGTACCCTTACCCACCATTTCCTAATAGAAGTATATAAACCTTTGCAAAAACCACCATCTGCTCGCTGCCATCTTCGTCTGCTGGGCTGTGGAATGCCTTCGGAGCCTGCGCTGTTGCTCTGCTGTGCGACATATCAGACGCTGCCCATGCGTCCACAGCTCAGTGACTCAGCATTTTTCGCCCGGGTGATAAACGATGCAAAGGTCTTACCGAAGTGGATAAACATTTTTGTAAGGGTTAATACGTCTTACCTAATCGAAGGCGGTCGTCGGCGGTGAGTCATACTTAGCCCAACGTAATTATACTTAAATACGACCGCAGACGACTCTACCGTTCGATAGCTAGCCAATCCTTCCGAAAGTGCTTCGTCACGACTCCGTTTTTTTGTGCGTGTGAGTCTCCAATCATTGGCTAAACAACTGACGCAAAGAGAAAAGCGCAAGATCACGGCGCCTTCACTGTGCGTGAATGGTTTAGTGAGAAGTGAGTGACAGCCAACGTACAAAGACAGCGAATGAATGCCGTGACGACGCAACTTTTGGCAATGCTTGATTGCCTCTATCCGCTCGTAGCCTGGGCTGTGGTTCAGAGTTAAAGTGAAACGGGGGCGACGTCGTCGGTGGCGAGTGAGTCTACTGAGCGTCCCCAGGCCACCGTCGGCGAGCGCAGCTGGTCCCCAATGAAGACTCGCGAAATCACGGGGAAAACCATAGCGTATCAAGAGATAGCACAGCGGGCGTACGACGTCGTAACTTCGGACAAAAGTCGATTGATAGCGTAAAGGGCGCGATACGCTTCTTCCCCTCGCGATTCCTTTAGTTACCCCTCCTAAAAATGCCTTTGCGTCTGCTTACCCGCAAAACACTAGAAGAGCCAATCTCTGCTATCTACGAAATCAGCTCAGCGAATGATGAGGCGGAACCTCCGTTTAGACCTCGAAATTAAGTCTGCGCTGTGGCATTACGCGATGCAAGCCTGGTGCTTTGCATTGCCTAATGCCACAGCGCAGACTTCCGTTTTGAGGTCTAAACGGATGTTCCGCCTCATCATTCGCTGAGCTGATTTCGTAGATAGCAGAGATTAAGCTCTTTGAGTGTTTTGCGGGTAAGTAGACGCAGTAGGCATTTATTAAAATGCAGAAGGGGCTCTCGGCGTTCTAAGAGCACTCAAAGTTCAAAAACTCACCACGACAAAGACCAAAAAAATAACAGTACCCATAAAGAACTATTTGTTAAAACATGCTCGTGACACATCCGCTCCTTCGAGAAATTTAAACATGCCTCGATGATTCTGATGAGTCCGGAGTTCACGACAGTCTGCCGTGTGTGCAGCGCATTCAAAACCACACAGAGCTCCGCGCAGCTGAGCATAGCTAATCATAACGCCCGCATAATAGGCGCACGACACATTCTGTGCGCCCGGCAAGATTACTAAAAAAAAAAAAAAAAAATTTGAGGCAACTTTTTTTTGTATTATTTGTTTGTTTGTTTGTTTGTTCATTTGTTTGTTCGTGTATCTGTTTGTTTCTTCGCTTGTTTCTTGTTTTGTTGGTTGGTGGGTTGGTTGGTCGGTTGGTCGGTTGGCTGGTTTGTTTCTTTCTCTCGTCGATTGTGCCTCTGTTTCGTCGGTAGACGTGAGAAAAGCGGTATCGACCGAATTCCGGTTTGACGCGCACGTACAACCGCTATCATCAGGGAGAAACGCGCGACCCAGCAATCGAGAAAAAAAAAATCCTTGAGCCTTGTGGACAAAACCTGGCTCCGTTGTTTATCCAGGTGCGTATCACGAACAGGAGCTATCGAGCAGCGCCCGATGAATCTCGACCTCTGACGGAACTTTGCTCTCCCGGGTACACGGCTTCGAGTCGAAATTACGCCATCACAAAAAGCGATTCGTTATCTTTTCTTTGTTTTTTTTTTCTGTTCATGTCTACGCAGCTAGTACGATAAATATTCCCGGAAAAGGAAAAAGCACTGACAGCCCTTTTCATTGTTCTTAGGAGAGCACACTCTGAGAATCATACGCTTGCGTCCACTTTAACCCCCCCCCTCCCATCTTCAGGGCACTCGAGCTGCCAAATATCTGCTACCCACGGAGTGCGTCGAATCCGCAGCTGACGGTATAGACGTTTTCATTTGCATGCCGTTCTCAGTCACGTGGGTTCTGTATCTGTGCATGCATGTCAAAAACAAATATTCATAACATTACTGCCTGGAATCTCTGCCGAAAAAAAAAAACAGTATAAACTGGATTATGGAACAGGAAATCCAACTGGATTCCCCAGCTGGAAACCAGTCCACTTTGCAGACAATTGTCTGCAAACTGGATTCAGGTTTCCAGACAGAAATCCAGTTAGATTTTCTGTTCTACAATCCAGTTTATACAGTTTTTTTTTTTTCGGTAGGGATATGTGGGTGAAAATATAGGAGAGGCAAAAATAAGAATGCGTTGCAACCACGCTGTTTTTTTTTTTTTTTCGTAAACACCTTCCAGTTGCGTGGAGAGATCAAACGATGGTTTTACCGCATACCGGAAGTGACGACATTCAAAATGACTGCACCATTGACCCGTAAGTGATGACGTCACAACATGGCGTTTGGGTCCAAACAAACCGTTGCTAGGGGCGTTGCTATGGACTAATGCATGGAGACTCCACATGAGGCTAGATTTTTGCTTACAGGTGAGTAAATAATTTTTTGTAAGCAACCTAACTTCTTGATATCTAATTATGAAGATGTTCTTGTCGTCTCAGTGTCATATTGCAACGATGAAACCATTTCTGAAGTCTTACACTCCGCTTTTCTTTGGTAGCAGACGACACGATAGATTTACTGGCCTCTGTTGCAGCGGGCGTCTTCATTGAAATGCCTCGGTAAACAAAAGACAAAAACAAGTGGATTGCCGTGGCCGTAAAGGCCTCCGCAATGTGCGTTTTTTTCTCTGTGAACAACCAGCGTAGTTACGAGGGTGAAAATGCAGTAAAATCAAACCACGTCACGCAGATCAGTTACGACGACGACCTGAAGTGCACTACCGGCGTTAGTGCAGGCCACCATAAGAAACAAATCGTACGCCGTCGAAGTAAGTCGTTTGTTATTATTATTTTATTATTGTGGTTGTCAGGTTATGAAAGAATTGCATATCTATCGCGATTTCGCAGTATTTTGCTTTTTTTCCCCTTGGTATACATCAAATTCAGTGGATGTGCTCTTTTGGTGAAGATCTTCATCGAACCCGCGATGCGAGTACAGTCTGTAATAGACTCACCTTATGTTTTTTATCCAGTTCTTTCGCGCTTTGGGGTCTTGCGGAAATCTGAAGAAACTGCAAGAATCTCTCTCCACGCGATGGTTACAACCAGGTATACGAAGCACTCTCGCATAGCGCGAGTCCGCAAACAAAATTTGGGATCTCAACCGTTCGCCTGAAGTACTTTTCTCGCGGGTGCAATGCGATCTTTTAGCAGACTATCGTCTCGATCGACGCCCGGACTTTCGATAAACCATATTTTGCATCGCACCCACTATGAAATCTTAAGAGTGTATGAAACTCATTATATTTCAAACAAATGCGATGTCAGAATATCGCCTTTATTCACACGATGCAAACGACGGCCCCACTTGTGCGGCTGGCGTGCGGCAGACGGCATACTTCTGCATTCGTCGTCTGCTGCAGGCATCTTGAGGACCGGAAGTTGCAGTCGTAAATATTTCAGAAACGAGCGATTACCGACACGCTTCTGTCGGAATATGTATGACATTCAGAAGCTTTCTATATCTGTGATTTTTAGAGTTAAATGCTTACTCCTGATTTTTGAATGGTCAGATTCTCGCAGCGAAGACCGAGCCACGCATTCGTCCATAGCTATCGACCCACAGCAACCGGTTTGTTTACCCATGATTCACGCCGCGGAGTCAATTGTGGAGAAAGGTTTATATACGATCGGATGGAGGAAGCGGCGCCAAAAGTGCACCGTCAGGGGCACTTGTCGTTTTTGTAAGTTTGCTATACCCGGCTAAACAAATCGCCTATAGTAAAAACGCCATTATCGTGCGATTTCTTTTTTTTTTTTGTATATGCGCGGTTGGTTCCGCCGGAGATTGCAAACGCACAAGGACGACGTGACAATGCACTTTTTGGTGATTGTAGCATGGGCTGCAACGGTCGCACTTGGTGTGAAACTGATCGTAGGTTATAAATATAAAGTAGGACCGGACGTCGATAAAAAGTTTAACCCGATTCATCGCCAACTTTTAATCGATTATTTACCGAATAATCAGTTTCGGTCATTCCCACGCATAATAATGTTTTTAAAAAAAAGTCAAAATTACATTTTTTTAATTTTTACTTTGCAGAATAGGTGATAAACGGCGTAATGTAAAATTTTGCATTTTTAAATCTAACTTGACGTGTAGTCGAGAACCCACAAAGGACAGCCACACTCATAAATTATTACTTCAGTCGCAGAGAGGCAAAGAGGGCCGTCGATCTTCTCCGGCCATAGCGAACTCCTTTGATTGTTGATTGTAGAATAAGCTTCTGCGCTAAACGAGCCCTCGCACGGCATTGAAGCGGCTGAGACGCGAGTAAACTTCTCCACTTCCTTGGAGTAGCGAATCTCGCCCCTACGGTGTTTTTCAGGGTCAAAACTTCCCCTAACGTTTGCCATTCGTACGGGAGTACTAGAGTGCCTTGATGTGTGCTTCGCATAGAGTGATGCCAACTGCCTGTTTCTCTTTCCCACACCCTCTTCCACCGCCATTTTGTTCCTCCCGTGCGCCTTTGTGTCCATCGGCCCTCCCATCCGAGGGGAAAATGCTAATCCTCCCTCTGTGGGTTCCACAACGCTGCTCCGAACTTGTGAGATAAGGTGCTTATTTCCGGGAGAGTTATAAGCCCACGGATTATCGCCGAGAACCAAAATGGCTGCTGGTTTGTCGGCGAGTGGTATTACAAAGGGGGCATCACCCTAGCAAAGCGCACATGGAGGCTCCCTAGGGTGTACTCGTGCACGTCTGCTTGGTAAAGGCGTCAAAGTTTTACTTATTTTATGGTTGGTCGAAACTGAACCGATTTACCACTTAAAAAGATTTTGGGGATTAAAGCATTAATAAATTTATCGGTAGGTTAATCGATTAATTTCCCTACCCTAGTTAAAAACCAAAAGACTTCGTACCTCTTACAGGGTGCGGCAATATGAGCCGGCCCAGCGCCTTATCTGGCCCCGGAAGGGGGGGATAAGGTTTTGCAAGAAGCCGCAGGTACGTGGACTTCCACATTTTCTATTGTCGCAATGTGGGAGTTTTATAGCTCAGCGTTCCGGAGGCGTTCCGTGCAGTGTTTGATCTTTTTCGGCGATAGTCTGTAGCCGCGGATACACGGATGCGACCGTAGCACATCGAGTCCAGATGTGACGATTGTGATTGGACGGAAGGGGAAGAAGTAGAGGGACTGGTCGCGTGTGATTGGTTCTCTCTCGATTCGACGCGCTACTGTCGCGTCCTTGTAAACGCAGCCATTGACAGCCTAAGAAACATATATGGTGTGACGACTCCCGATCTTATTATCATTCCTCAGCCAGAGACACTGTAACATCGTCCAATAAGAACGGCAAAAAAAAACACGAATCACAAAGCAAGACGCGGGAAGATAAAAGCCGCTCCTTGCGTTTCTAATAATTTTAGTGACGTGACTATAGTATCAAACTATGTTTTAGGCAGTGAATGGTGACGCAACAGTTGCAGAACGAACTGAAAGATGTCATTTTGGTTCCCGCGAAAAGTTCTTCGTCATGCGAATCGGTTGTCGTTGCTTCCGAAGGTATGTTTCGCTTTCGACCCATAACTGAAGTCTGTGTCGTTAGAATATAATGAGGACTTTTCTTGTCGTGCTGGACTGTCACATCGCGGGCCTTATTTTCTGGCTCTATAGACATTTTTCCAGACTCGTCATTCGCCGCGCTTTCTTCCCAGACACCACTGATTGCCAATGTCGCCAGTAATGTGCAAAGGCTTCGCACCAACCCGACCGGGGCTTTTGACGTATTGCGCATTTCATTTGGATCGTAAATATGTTACTTAAGAATACATCGAGCTGTGTTGTGCTCTAGTAGTGCCCTAATACGCTGTATTGTATTCTAATTTAAGTTGTGCACAACGCCCGTGCGGAATATTCCGGCGACATTTCTTGGCTCGCAGATACCATCAACGCGGAGCGTAAGTTCGTCTGCTTGTCGCACAGGGGTTGTGATGATGTCAGAACGCCGAGCTCTTACTGGCTGATAGAAAAAATAGTAGGCAGACCTCAAGGCATCTAGCATTGAGGTCTACCCACTATCCTTCCAACTAAAGCCAATCTGAACTCGGCGTCGTTATGACGTCACCGAAACCGTGGAGAAAGAAGCAGATGGCTTGCTCTCCGAGTACAAAGGCTCAGACCGTTGCGTGCACAATTCAAGCGTGTCAGCTTCGCCGTCTGTGACGGGAGGAAAAATCTTAGTAAGCCCAAATATGACGCGAATACACGGAAACACTGATCGAAGGCAAGTACCGCGCAGCCGTGCAATCACTCATTTCTGCAAAGTCTAAACGTCCAGTGCGTCTACTTTTTGTTTTGAAAGCACTAGAGCCAATTGCTGCAATCTACGAACGAAGCTCGACGAATGACTAGGCCGAAAATAAATTTATACCCATACTGTCTAAAGTAGAGTTCCGGGAGTTCTTTCACTGAGAAAACTGAGACAGCCGATCACGGCTAAAATTAGAAGAATAGCAGGAGAATGACCCATTTGATATTGCGATTTGGTTTGAAAAATGCGATGGGCATGGTAAAATGTAGGCTAGGTGGCGCAAGCTACCGTCCGTTAAAAAGCGTAAAAACGTTAGCATCTGTACCTTCATCCAAGCGAAACCTCACGATCGTTGTCTTTGAGCTCATCGCATTTTTTGTCTAATCGTATCCTAAACTTTGTCAATTGCTGGGATCATGAATAGAATTCTGGAACTGTTCGCGATGATCGGATCTATCTTGGTATTCTGCAAAAATAAAACTGGCCAAAAAAATTTTAATCTGCGCTTTGACATTGAGCATGACGTTTCAGGTGCTTAGGTGTTCAGTGTCACAGCGCAAATTATTTTATTTTTTTAGGGGGAGGGGCGGGGGTATAAAACTTTCAGTCTCGTTATTCAACAAAGCTCTGGTCGTATATTTCAACGACGGCACCGCGTACCGTTTCCGCCATGTTGGGGTGGGCTAGGGGCACGACACTGGGGTGCGCGAATGTGGACCCACCAGGAAATGCAGTAGCCACGACAAGCTCTGTTTCGTGTGGGCAGTGGAAAGAGAAAGACGTTGGCGCGTCCAAATGACGCACGACGGCTGGGTCCGGCACTGGATTGCTGGGCTTTCTCGGATAAACTTGTGTTATTTCTGTGTGCAGGCTGACTTCTACTTCTTGCGGGTAAGCAGTATGCACTGATCCCTACAGACGCCAGTGCAAGGTGCACCTTGGTAGCGGACTATTTGTCCCTTCGGAGGAGAACTAGCTAGCGGCAACGGGGTGTGGAAGGAGCTTCTGACGAATTCTGATATGCGCTTTGGAACTTTTGATACTTTTTTCTAATTTATCGGTTTGTTATCGGATGTTTTATTCAATTGTTTGTTCTTTTTCTCGGCCCAAGACAGCACCTGCATGTATCATAAATAGCTTTTAACAATCTCTTGACGCTCAGTGGTGTCGATTCGCTTCGAGATCGCTGTCTCAAAGGCAAATTGGAATAATATATTTTGTGAACTTAGTGCCGATGGTGCTTACAACACTTTTATTGAATTATTTCTAAGTTTGTATAAGACATATTTTCCCTTCACACTTATAAAAACAAATAAACGCATAAGAAAACCTTGGATAACTCCAGAGCTACTTTGTAAAATTAAAACAAAAAACATCTTATATGGTAAATTCGCAAAGTCAAGAAACCAGAATGATCTATCAATATTCAAAAACTATCGCAACAACCTAACGAAAGAACTACGGCGTGCGAGACAGCGTTATCATTTCGATATGTTCAAAGCCGCACAAGGTCGTGCAGACGTCATGTGGAAGCAGCTGAACTCTCTTTATCATCGTGGTCGCCCATCCAGTTCTATTGAAAAAATTATGCATAACGGCACCGAACTTACTGGTTGCTCATTGGCAAATGCTTTCAACGAACATTTTGTAAATGTTGCGAGTACGTCTGCAACAAATAATGCTGGTATTTTTAGCGATAAAAGAAACAGTGACACGATATTTTTAGACCCTGTGGTAGAACCAGAAGTGTTGAGTGTATTTCTTCAACTTAAAAATAGTGGAAGCTGTGACGTAGATGGTATTCAAATAAGGCCTGTAAAACACGTGATTCATTTGTTAGCACCTGTGATAACTCACATATTCAATATTTCTTTATCCACAGGAGTATTTCCTAAGCGAATGCAAATTGCTAAGGTTTCAGTGTTGCATAAAAAGGAAGCGTAAATGATATGGGAAATTACCGACCCATCTCAATATTGCCAGTGTTTTCCAAGGCACTCGAAAAAGTCATTCATACCCGATTAACCAACTTTTCTAATAAGTATGACTTGATAACAGCGTCGCAGTACGGTTTTAGAAAGCACAAATCTACGGAATCTGCCTTACTCGTTCAAAAAGAATTCATTTTGCAAAGCTTTGAAAACAAAATGATGGCCCTTGGAGTTTTCATAGATTTCACTAAAGCTTTCGACTGTCTCAATCATCAAATTCTACTTTCTAAATTAGATAATTATGGAATTCGAGGGCACGCTTTAGAGTTAATACGGTCGTATCTGGGGCATCGGATGCAATATGTCAGTATTAATGAAAACTCCTCCACCATAAAACCTATTCTTTCTGGCGTACCACAGGGTAGTATTTTAGGTCCTTTCCTTTTTAATATATATGTTAATGATATCACTAATATTAATCCAAATGCAAAATTTGTCAACTACGCTGACGACACAAGTATACTCTTTAGTTCAAATAATGCTGATACCTTAATTGATATGGCAAACCTGACTCTGTCTAGACTAGAAATATGGAGTGAGAACAACGCGTTGCAAATAAATGTGAAGAAAACAAAAGCAGTGCTTTTTCGTCCTAAAAATAAACTTGTAAACATCACAAAAGACCTAAATTTAAATTCTAGCAAAATTGAAATAGTAAACTCCTTTAAGCTTTTAGGTGTTACTTTCTCTGAGAACATGTCGTGGGAAAATCATGTAAATTACCTCATTCCAAAGCTATCCCGAGCTGTGGGCATGTTGAATCGTCATCGTTATATTTTGCCAGAAAAAGTAAAATTATTATTATATAATTCTCTATTCCACTCCCACTTAAATTACTGCCACTTAGTTTGGGGTACAACGACTTTTACTAATCTAGAAAAGCTGCACGTGTTGCAAAAAAAAGCACTTAGAGCTATGGGAGATGTCCCGTTTGACTTTCATACAGGTAGCTTATTTAAAAAATTTCACGTTATAAATATCCACACTTTATATGATTACAGGCTTGCAACTAGCCTAAAAGTGGAGCAAATTAGAAATATAATTTTTTTTATAAATCTTGCACAACTCTCGAAACACATTCATAGTTACCCTACCCGCGGAGCTGAATGTTGGGAGGTGGTCACACCGAGAACAAACTATGGCACACAAACGCTGAAATACGCTGTTCCTAAATTATTTAATCTGTTTTTAGCTAAAGGTATTGATTGGGACAAGTTATCGTTGAATGAAGTGAGGTCACCTTTTTTTCACTGATGATTAGTGTAATTGCTCTTTTTTCCGTGTTTTGTTCTTAATACTATGAGCTTGTTTTTGTTTTTGTTTGCCCGTCATGCCCTATACGTCAATATTGTGATAATCTAAGGTATTGTGCTCAACATGTTGTGATAGCGATCATTTTTTGTAAATTTGTGTTTCTCTTTCAATTGATGTATTATTTCCCCACTCTGTCGCTGCTGCTGTAGGCGGTCAGGAACCCGTCAAGCTGTGCCTCACAGCTTTTTTCCTGATCGCCACCATCATCTCATGATGGAAATAAACATTATTATTATTATTTCAGCAAGAGACGACTGGCAACATTGTACGACATGCAGCGAACGTCGTATCCTGATTGGAGCGTAGGTCCCCCTCACCTCGGCGCGCGGTTCGAAGTTAAGCCGGAATCGCACCTGCAAAGCTGTATAGACGCACTTGACTTTTCAAATTGCGTAAGTGTCAGAATTAACTCCACGAGTCAAAATTAGAGGTGCGCGAATCAAACAGCGCCGCGTCATTCATAACCTTCTTTGTGCTAGGGTGACCCACTACACACCGGACCTCCTCGCAGTGTTGAAGCTGTAGGCACGATGCTGCGGTATTCAATTCGAAACAGAGTCCGCACACCCCTAAAAATAAAACATCCAGACAACACCTACCTGCATTGAAGAGAAGGTCACATCCGTTGGAATATAGTTGGGCCAGAATGGCCCAAACGGTCGCGATCACTGCCTTCATGCCGGTCCAGGGATGTTCCTCGCGGCGTCCTCTCTGACCGCCGCTGCGGACCGCTCTGGGAGAACGGAGGGACGTCCCGTCGATCAAGTGGACGGACTCCCCCGCGTATCTTATCGGCCGCAGGGGCAGCATCGCACCCGACCCGTACCTAGGCGCTGCCGGGTGCGCCCCGAGTCCCAGCGCACCGATTGTGCTCAAAAACGAGGCCGAGGCCTCCTTTCGATTCAACGTCGAATGTTTTCAATGTCCCACACGTACACGTTACCTTTTCCTGTTTACGGTAATCTGCACCTATAAAAGCATCGGGAGCAAGCCAAGTGGGTAGAAACGACATGTTATCCGCAAGATCGTGACATCATTCTGACGGTGATTTCTACTAGTCCTTGCCGTGAAAAAAGCAAATTCGGCGGTGCCAAATGGATGGTACTGTAGGTACTCGCTCAGGAGGAAGGTCGTCACAATGGCAGCTTTTGTAATGTCAGTGCAGCTCACGTATATGATAAAGTTAACTCTGTGAGTAGGAGCCGGATTCTTGCTTCGATAGGCTTCCGGAGGTTTGGTAACACGTCCGTTGTACCTGCTATACCACGTTCCGAAGCATCCCGTCCATTGTACTCTACAGAGTTTCGTAAGGAGCCCTGACTCGTGTACTTCTACTAGCTTTGCGGAACGTTGCTGTCGTAAATGGTTTTCAGGGTTTACAAAAGGTTTCAAATCATCGCCGCCACATATCTCGTCCTTCCCGTCTCGTCACGTGTTCATCAGACTCGCTTCGAAAAGTTTTAAACGTGCTATCCTATAAGAAGAAACGAACTGCGTGCACGGGCATCGTCCTCGACTGTCCTGACGGCTGGCCTCCACCTTAGTATACAGCGGCTATGAGTGAAGATGACCGTATGGACGACGATATCCCTCACCGTTCGTAGCATAAGCACCGAGGCGATCGCGCGCAGTTGTCGGGGAAAATCACTCGTGACACCCGCAGTAGCACCCGAAGAGCAAACCCAGCCACGCCACGGCCACATTCAACGGACGCGAGCGAGGACGCGAGCACTCCGCACGCGACGCCGTCCTCTCGCCGCGTTCGCGCGTGACCTGACCGGCCATCGGTTTAATTGCGCGCTCGCCGACGTCATCCCATGTTGCTCTCCGAACGCCGGTCGGCCTTCCACCCTGCCGCTTGGGCGCGGCTCGAAACGTGAGGGTCCATTTTCCGCGGCACTCGATGCTCATCCGCGCTCATTCGGCGTTCTTTCTAAAGGCGCGACGTCTTTCTCGAGTTCTGTTCTGCCTGCAGTCTGCCACTGACAAACAAAGCGCTACTATCAACTGAATCCTGAACGCAGAAAAAGGCAGAAATATGTCTACCTTTTACTCACACTGATGACGCAATGAACTATAATTCTCTTTGCGTAAGATGTAACTACGGTGCCCTGATACATTTTGCTTCGCCGGTAAGCCTGTTGCTAAAAGCGTCTAAAGCCTCTCGTTCGGTTTAGTTAGTTTCGCTTGGCTAGAATATTTGTTTTTTCCAGCTCAGGCTGGCAGCTGCATTTGGGGCACCGCGCCGCCAAGTTTGTCACACGGCGTTCGTTTTGTTGAAATGTCACGCTCTATTGCTCTTTCATCCGGGCATCTGCCGGTTTGGAGAATGTAAACACGCCTCCATGTTGTCGGAATCTGATATACCACCGAGGTGGCGTATTTCACCTATATTTGTTGAAATATGTAACTTGTTGCATGCATCACCCGCTTCTTCTTTGTTACTGATTCCTGGGCAAAGGCTTGAAAGTTTGCTAAGGGGCTGAGAACACAAATGGCACATCGAAATAAGTGGCTACTCTCTTTAAAATGTGGGAGAGCCCATGGACGTAGGAGAAGCCAACTGTTTGTATTCTTCTTTTTGGACAGGAGCAGCATGATCGGTCCTTTTTAGGTTCGTCAGATGGCTATCGCCAACATCCACCAATAGACGATCTGGATTCTTGAGCAGTTTATCTGCCCCTGAAAGCTAGAATCTGCTTCCATGATACCAAGATTTGTTTAGAGCGACTGGCTACGGGAAGACGTTATTCCGATTTTTACCAACTTTGAGTGGGCTGAGTTGAAGGGAAGGAGCCTCTTTTTGGACTTTGATGGTAGGCCCAACACACATGTTATTTTTCAAAATTCAAAATTTTGTACAGGAGCTCGAGTTTTCCAGATACCATCACCTGGTACGTGGATGTCAGACCCTGTCGTTCCTTACAAAGACTTCCATTAAAACTCGTGATACTCTCTTCATTCAAAACCTGAGGAGGAGCAACAAGAACAAGAAACTAAAGGAGAATACATTGGTGGATGCCTAGGGAATGGGTTAGCATGACTCTTGGAAAATGATACACACGTCCCCCTTTTGGAAACTCTAACGCTGACCCCTTCACTCCTCTGTTCTGACTTTCTCTTTTGGCTTTCTCTTTTGCTTCCTCTATTTTTTGCTGCTTCTTTTTGGTTTCGTTACGGGGTCATTGTTAGCGTTTTCCAAAGGGGAACGCGAGTGTGACGTTTCGCGAGGGTCATGCATGCTAACGCGTTCCCTGAAGATCCACCAACGGATCTTTCTTTACTTTTTTATTTTATTAGTTCAACTAATATCTTAGTTTTGTATTGACATTTTTATTAGCTAAATTAATATTTTAGTTCTTCATTTAATTTTTTATTAATATTTTTATTTACCCAGTATTTTATTACTTGAGCCACTTACCTACTTGAACCAGCGCTATAGACCTTTTCATCGCAGTAGTCAGCTGACTGGTGAACAAGGGGCGCTGACACACGCGGCGCCATAAGCTAGCTTCAATTTGGTTGGTTTTGTTTTCGGCGGGCTCGCGGCTGTGTTGGTGCGTTAAGTCCTTTTCGCTTAGATTTGTGATATAAGTCTGTCCCTCGCAATACAGAACCAACAATACAGTGGTAATGGTCCACGTTGAGAACTACGACGTAGTTACGAGCCTAAATTTGGACGTTTTAAGAAACAACTCAATGTGATCATGCTTCTTGTTCGGCCTGGTTCGGCGGCGAAACGACTGAAATGAAGCCGGGGGAGGATGACGGATGTACCGTATTTACTCGAGTAATTCGCGACTCCAGCAAAACGGACGCCACCAAGCGGGAAAACCGGGAACCAGCCGGACCAGGTCGCTCCGCGCCCCTCCGCGACTCTGGTAGCTTTCGCGGACACGTGGCGAACAATGTAATTTGACGAAGTTCCGAAAATTTCTTAAGTTTGCCCGAGTGTTAGTGTGGTGAAGCCTCAGTAGATTGTTTCCTTCCATGAGATGTTTGAAAGCCCGTTTACTCCACAACACACTGTCGCGTGCTTTCGATTTCTTGGATGGGGAGAAATCACTGAAAAACGTTTTGATTTCTTGTCTGTCTCGAATCCCATTCAAAGTGACGACTACTTGGTAACTGATAAGGGTCTCTTTATAAGGATGTAGAACAGAGGACAGAGGATGACAGACGAGGTGTTTCACTAGAGGGAACACCAATGTTGCAGTCAAGTGAATGGGAAGGTTCGATAGCTGCTTTTCTTGAGTTTGGTTGTGTTCGATTAGCTTCAAGTTTGAGCCACCCACGCCGGTCGGTGCGTTGGCTATTCATCTTGGCTGCTTTTCGCCTAAAAAGCCTCTGGACCGCACTGAAGGAGTTGGGCTGATTTCGCAATTACTTGATCCAGGAAAACCTGCTCGCTGCATATGATTAATGAGGGAAATTATCTGCTTTCAAAAGGTGGGGGACGCGTTTCGCAAAGTTAGAAGCTGTCACGACATTATGATCTATCGCGCTTCCAATATTTATATTATACTCCCGTCGAAGCCAGCAGCAATATACGTCTACATTGCTCAGGTTGACCGGCCACAAAACATACTCATTTTCTCCGTTCAGGATTCGAAGTCAAGTTCAGTGCAGAGAGGTTCTGCGTGAATCTCCGATGAAGACTTTCTTCAGTTTGCCCGCATTCGTCTCCGTGCTACCGGCTAGAACCATTTGGCTGAGTTTAAGTGGTATCTCTCTGTCTGTCAAATATACTTTTATTCAGCAGTTCACTTAATAGCTAGTCAACTAAGCTCATATTTCGACCCGAAGAATATACTAATATCGCTTTAGTGCGACATAGTACGTAATATAATACATAACCCGCTCGTCAAAATGACTTCTCGATCGCTACTATAACCTGAATTGAAATAAGAGTATCAGCTGCTTAGAGGTTCGTCAGCGGGTTAACATGCTCCTTGGCTCAAGAAGCGCGCTTGCTTAATTTTCGTAATTTTCCTGCAGCCTGTGTTGTTGACCGAGCCGACGACTGGAGATGTTTCTTAAACGCGGGTACGCACAAAAGCTTGATTTCGCGGACAGATAAGTTGCATGGTCGAGGCATGCGAGTTAGCTGAAAATTAACTCTCGGTGGAACAATTCCGTAGTCATCGCCGCTTTCCTTAGATGATCAAAACTGATTAGAGTATATTACCGTCTCTCCGGAGCCCATAGTTTCGGTTTTGAACACAATCTCCGAAACGAAAGTTTGACATGAAAAGAACAAAAAACACCGGGAAAACAAAACTGCGCTCTGCAAGTTTATGTGCACCGGCTACACTCAACCGTCTGAGTTCAAATACCTATAAAATTGGGCACTAAACAAAAGAAAATTTGTTAAATTGAATGCGCCACCCGTTCAGGCGGCCCGGCCGAGCTGACGAGACCTGGACTCAGCCGCCATGTTTGTTTGGCGGTGGCGCCCCCTATAGGTCGCTGGAGTCGCGAATAGCCGCGCTATTTAGAAACAAGGCCCTTGCGTCTACGTTTCCACAGAACACATATACAGCCAATCATTGCTTTGCGCATAAATAACATAGCGAATAACCAGATCGAGAACACGATTCTCCATACAATATCTTCACACGAAGACGTTATCTCTGTCCTGTAAACAGCTGGAATGATGCTGCCGGTCGCGGTGATTGGCAATCTGCGGGCTCCGCGTGAAAGCGAGCACTCAGGATTTCTTCATAAACAGTGCGGCTATTACTCGAGTAAATACGGTATATGGCCGTACTGGACGTACCCCCTGATACTTGTTTCCACAAAAATAAAGTAATGAAGAGACTAATACCTTGAGTAGGTGAAAAAGCAGGTCGACGGTCTGACTAGCAATGTGCTGAATTGCACATAACAGATGAGCTCGCAAGTTTAGTGCTAACTTCGGTTTTCGAAGACACCAGACGTTTTGGGAAACTTGCCGACAGAGGAACCCCCTGTAATGAAAAATGAAATGCAAAGAAAAAGCGATATTGTCTCCATTGTTGTTGTTTGTTTTTTATTAATTAATTATTCGAGAGATGTGTTGATGGTGCTTCCTAGGCCGAGTAGTACATTTTTTCAACTATAAGCCCTGCTAAAGTATTCATTAGCATCATTTCACTATGGTGACCTTAGGAAACTATTTGTTATAGGAACATTTCCTGACAACTAGGGGTGTGCGAATATTGAATTTTTCGAATACGAATCGAATACGAATAAGACAAAAAACGGGCTTCGAATATCGAATCGAATATCGAATATGTGTCCAGTAAACAAAAATTACAAAACAAGAGGTAACCGCAGGTTTTATTGCCTTTTTAAAATAAATCAATGCAACTGCATTTTACTGGGCTGCAGCAGGCTAAAGATACTTCTAGTAATGCACTCATTACAAATTATCGTGTAGGAAAATTAACTGCTCAACGTGTTCAGAAAGTAAGCGCTCCCTACGCGCCGTGACAACATTTCCGCCAGTAGAAAGACCCTTTCACTCGGGAAACCTGCGAAATTTCACTAAAGTTTGAAGAAGTTCGACTTATGGACAGTGTTGCCCGGCTGCTACACGAATATTTCAAATTTTGGGAAACAAATAATTTAGAAAGTAGTTTATTTTATATTTTATAAAATGGTTACCAATGTTTACACCATATAAAAGCGAAATATGCGCTTTTAACGCTTTCATTAGTTATTAATGTGAACCAGTGATGCCAATAAACCCAACAAATAGTGCATTGTTCCTCCGCCAATGAAGTCAAGCTAGTTTTTTTTCTTTTTTTTTTTAATTTTCGCGCATGCGCACAAAAGTCGAGCTTCAGTCGAACCTTTGTCGAACATCACGTTGAAAGTTCGAAAAAGTCGAACTTGGTCGCACTCGAACCTGGGCAGGTCCGCGACATCCCTAGTTTTGACTGCGCGGGAATGGCAGGAGTTGTTGTCGATGGCGATGCAATGTTCTGTTCGCAACTAGCTTTTCTCTTTTTTAATTTTCAAACATTTATATTAGATAACACTCTCGAGATTTATTTTATATTTATATTTCACTCTCGAGGTTTATTTTATTGTATCAATTTATAGAACGCGCAATTACATCACATATTGCTATAAAAGTGCCACACAACAAAGGGCTTGGTGAAAAAGAAACCGAAACTGATCCTCTCTTGCTGCCATCGGACAGATAGAAACGGAGCAGACCGATAACGCGTGCATCATACGCCTTTCTCAGTGAATAAACATTCATAGGGGAATGCGTGGCAGGCAGATTATTCGTTACTTGCTCGAATATTCGCAGTTTGTGCGAATATTCGCCACTTTTCCCGAATATTCGGCTTTGGACGAATATTCGGGAACTTCCGAATATGCAATTTTCGAATCGAATACGTTTCGAATAAGGAAAATATTCGATTCGTATTCGAAATTTCGAATATTCGCACACCCCTACTTACAACATATTGAGATAATGAGATAAGGGACAAACACGTCCACAGACGTGTTGCTAAACTACCCTAGCACCAAGGAGCAAGCTGGGAGTATAGTTTCACGCGTTGCACGGGTTGGCGTCTGCAGAAGAAACTGTTTTAAAGCAAATGCCTAAAACAAATGGCATCTTGTACGCGCGTTCATCCACGCTTTATTTTGGATATTTACTTTGAATATTTTATACGGGGAAAGTGAGGGCCTGTGGCGCGTGTACCTACGTTCCCGGCATTCTCCTTGATGCTTGGGTAATTTAGTAATAGATCTGTTGAAGTCTCACATCTCTCTTCAGTAGAAATTCCGGAATAAAATTAAACGGCGCTACAGAATTGACCATCAGCAAACTTGGCTTAAGTCAAATGCCATGCAACACTTCATGGATTTCTGTAGACAAATGTCTATTTGTTTGAACAGATACGCTTTTTGCTTTCAGCAGTGACAGAGAGAAAATCCGGCATCGTCCACGCTGCACTCGAGTGAAAATTCCATGCAGACGGCTTCTTTTCGGCGTTACATATTGCGTGCCTCAGGCTCGTTTGTCAGGCACTCACAAGCTGTTTTTGACACGTTTTTTACCCAGGGAGCCCCACTCTTTGTCTCTAAATAAATTATTTGAATTGTATAAATTTTAGAAAATTGTATGACTGCAGACATTACCCCGAGCACAATGTATAGTGTTTTTGTTTTGTTTTTTTCTTTAATTCATAAATAAACGGATCACGCGGATGTTTACATACCGCAAAAATTATTTTTCCATAAAATCAAAAGCAACTGTTTTGGATTTGTTATAAAGGCAGAGCACGATGCTTTTAAAAAATACATCATAAATGTGTGATCATAAATATACCTCGCGCTTCTTCTTGCGCCACCATCACTTAAAGGGGTAGTCCGCCGATTTTTCGAGCTACCTAATCCAAAGGCATCATCTGAATGCGGATGGCTTCCTGATTCCGAAATGCTAACTCGTTCTCCCAGATTCAATCTAGTTAATTAAAAAAGTGGTATTTTGTTTGCTGCCGAAACCGAAACATCGTTCTCCCTAGTTTTTCCCCAGTTTTCCCCGCCACCCAAGCGTGACGTCACAGTTGGGTAGCGAGGCGCGCGGCCAGCAATCGGGCACGCTCGCGCTCGCCTTTCACGCGGCTAACAGCGAGAAAACCTGGGCGTTCGTGCTATTTGAAGTTGATAATAATCTATATTTGCACAAAGTATGACCTTGGCCTACGTGCTGAACTATATATATATAAAAAAAAACGGGAGCAACTGGAATTTTGAGAAAACCGTTTTTGCAACTCGGTACGCTCAAGCCGCGGCTCGCTAGTTTCGTGAAATCGCTAGTAAATCCGTTCTCATTTTATTAGAAGATGGCTGCCCAAGAAAGGTCGAAGAGTCACGCAATACATTTTTTTGACAAATTGCCAAAGCACCGCGGAAAATGCTCGGAATGTGGGTACAGGTGCCCCACACGCTCGTATAACCTGAAGGAACGTGCCATTTGTTTTAGATTTTCTTTAGAAAAGTTACTGTTGCAGGCACCAGCACGTGTAACTACTCTTGTGGCATGAATATGCTCCTTTGTACTTAAGTAATTTAGCAAAAGATCTATAGACCATTTCTGAAAAGCGCTTCTGGTCGATGCCATTTTCAGCGTTCGTGCGTGTGGTACGTACTTTGCTCGCCTTCTAAAACGACGAACATGTGCGTGCTGGGCTAGGACCTAACACATGTAGACTGTGATTTTCGTAAACAATGAAATGTATAAAATGGGATGAACTGCATTCGTGTAGATCAGATGGCAGGTTACTGGTCATGAAGATCGTGTTAAAATGACAATTAAAAGAACTCCGCAACCACCAACCCAAACATCAAGTGCAATGGAATGCGTATAAAATACACAAATACACTGTTCATCTTAAAATAAATAATATTTGCTTGATACAATAGTGCATAAGGTACAGAAAGACATCATAAAACTTTTAATTCAAAATAAGTTAACAAACGTTACTAAACAAACGTGTACCCTATTTTTTTCTTTTTTTTAACTTTTGGAGTAGTATGCAACGCGTTCAAACACTCATCTACGAGAGCACATGGGAAGGGAGTAATACAATATAAGATTTTTTTAAATTAAGTTTTGATTTAGCACAGTTTCCATTAGCTGTAAATTTGCATGCCTCCCCTCAACGACATTAATATTTTCATGGTTTAAAAAAAGCTTTTCAGCCCTATATAAAATTTCTCCGCAATAAAATAAATTAAAAACGTTTTCATCACTTCTTCTGCAGAGAATATAGCACACCAACCATTTGACAGACCAGACAAAGGCTCTATCATATATTAATGGAGCTCAACACCTGCTCCATAAACCCCTGTAATAGCAGACAGGAATAGCAGTATGTCGAAAGTCATGTCCAAATTCAGACTTGAACTTTGTTTAGACGTTTCACTTCTCGTCTTCAACATATCGGCCATGTGAGTGAGACTCCGAGAGTAGCCCGAGCTAGATTCAACGTCCGAAACAGAAATAGTGTTTATAAAAAAAAAAAAAAAAAACACTGGATCAATTGTGAATAACAAATGTGACTGTGCAAAATGTCGACTATAGTGCTAGATTGTGTACTATTTTTCACGATATTATTAGCGCTCTTCTTTGGACGGATGTCGTATAGTGGTCAAAACCGGCTTGAGTTTGCGCGTGCCGCTCTTGAAGCTGTTCCAGCTGTTGAAGGATACTCAACTCGCAGCACGCGGCTATAAAGTATTCCGAGCATAAGTGAAAATGTTTCACGTGACACTAGTTCTCTCGGCGCACAGCTCGCTCTAAAGCACCTTGACGTGGCTGGCCTCCATTACTGCCTGGAAGCGCATTTTTTTCTCCCACGAAAACAAGGGTAAAAAAGACGCTTTTTCCCGGCACTGTTCCTATGATCTATCGCGGAGCACAGGTTGCTACCCATTGCAGAGGAACTTTCAACCTTGAAGCTGCGAAAAAAATAATCTCGATCGCTGGCGCCCGGAAAGCCACTTCGCGGCTGCCCGAGTCGCTCGTCCGCTTGCCCATCCGTGACGTACGCGGGTAGGGAAAAGTAGGGATTTTTCAGTGTTGCCAGTAGAGAGTCGCCTCCTGGAACCCTCGCGGCCGGTGTAACTTGCAAATTCAATAACTTCACGGAAAATTTTTATTTTTATAAAATATTTTGGTTATCAGTTGAGAAAGGGTTATTGATGCGGTCTGCAAATTTCCAGCCAAATCGAAGCCTACCAAAAAATCGGCGGACTTCCCCTTTAAGCAAATCTGTTCTCATATATCATTGTCCTCTCAACCCTCGTGTGTCTTAGGGTCATATATACATTCAATGTGCGCCAGTACTAACGGTTATTAATGCGAAAGCATTAACTGTCTCATGGAGCGAGCCGACGTCATTAGCTTTGAAACCATGCAAAACGGCACCTTAATGAAACCACGCGCAAACCTAGCCAACGACACCTTTTACACTTCGGTTCCATTGGCTGGCGCGCGTCGACGAGGC